>CM019706.1:2373975-2488975 GCA_009760885.1 Achatina immaculata | reverse complement strand
GCAAGACTGACATGTTAGATGAGAAGACAAAGAAGGCCACAACAGTGCCTTCAAATTAAAAATAAAACAACAAACCAACCAATCCAGATCAGGTTGTAGGACGCTGCTCATAACATGTGGGGGACCTGACACGTTCTTAAAAGACACGTAGCTTGGGCGTCTACAAGAAGAAGTAGAAGAAGAAGAAGAAGTGGAAGAAGAAGAAGAAGAAGACGAAGAAGAAGAAGAAGAAGAAGAGGAAGAAGAAGAAGATGAGGAGGTGGAAAGAAGAATAAGAAGAGGAAGAAGAAGAGGAGGTGGAAAGAAGAAGAAGAAGAAGAAGAAGAAGAATAAGAAGAAGTGGAGGAAGAAGAAGAAGGGGAAGAAGAAGAGGAAGAAGAAGAAGAAGAGGAGGTGGAAAGAAGAATAAGAAGAATAAGAGGAAGAAGAGAGGAGGAGGTGGAAAGAAGAAGAAGCAGAAGAATAAGAAGTGGAAGAAGAAGAAGAAGAAGAAGAAGAAGAAAAAGAAGAAGAAGAAAAAGAAGAAATGCTAGTCTGAATTTGAAAAATGTAATTTTTAAAAAATCTATTTATAAAGATTGAGATCTCTGGTTTAATACTTGGTGACCTCTCGCGAAATCTTTTGGTGTTGAAGTGGGGGGGGGGGGAGGGGAAGGTGGTGGTTAAGGGGGGGGGGGGTTCATAGATCCATGACTGAGAAACACTGATGTTGTAAACACACAGATACACACACACTCTAACTCTCTCTCTGTCTATGCCTCTCTCCCCCTCTCTCTCCCTCGTTCTCTCTGTGTCTCTACTCATCATCTGGTCATCCCTTTCTATCCGAGCTTAACCAAGTTCAGCAGGTGCCCCGAAGACGCCAGCAGATCCGAATGAACGCATCACACAAGGCACACCATAACCAAAGGTCCAATTTACCTTAAGCAAGCATCGGCCAAATCACTACAGTTCTAATTTTCTCCAGAAGGAAGCAAATTAGTTTTCTAATTAAAGGTAAATTGCGCTAAAAATAACGGATATTGCAAATACGTCCTTTCTACTTGGCTTCATTGCTCGAGGGCCGTAAGTGTCAAATGTAGAAATGGATTATTTTTTATAGTTTCTGCTGAGGGCGGTTAGGTTTATTTGAATAATAAAGATTAGTTGTGCCGGGTCAGTGATGTGTAGGTTAGACTTGGATAAATGGATAGGTTATTCTTTGTCTCTGGAGAGTAATTTGTTGAATGTGGATATAAACGTTAGAGAGAGAGAGAGAGGGGGGGGGGGGAGAGGGAAGTTGTGAAATTTTGAAAAGTTAAGTTGTTGCTGTGGAAGATGCTCGCATAGAGTATGAGGTTCAGAGTGTGTAAGATGGATGGGTGGATGGGTAGATGGATGGGTGGGTAAATGGATGGATGGATAAATGGATGGATGGATGGATTGATGGATATTTGGATGGATAAATGGATAGATGGACTGACGGATGGATGTATGGGTGGATGGATGGATGAATTGATAAATGGATGGACGGACTGACGCATGGATGTATGAGAGGATGGATGAATTGATAAATAGATGGATGGACGAACGGTTGGATGGATACATGGATGGACGGACGGAAGGATGGATGCATGAGTAGATGGATGGATGTGTAAGGGAGAGAGAGAGAGAGAGTGAGGGGCTTGTGAGAGTGGTAATTAAGTAATTAAATTCTTCCAATGTTACAAACGTACGGTGACCCCCACCCCCAATCCGAATTTTGAAGAGAATCCGACCACAACCACCTGGTTCCCGGATCCTGGTTAGCCAACAGTTCGACCTATAGACATCATGTCTACTCTGCTTTCTCATCATCTCTCATACCAAATACAAAACCAATATTTCAATGTGTAAAAAAAAAAAGTAACAAAATAAGTTTATTACGATGACATCAAGGCACTCGTCATGAACACACACACACAATACCAATAATGGTTCAGACCACATTCTACACGTAAGGATCACAGAACACACATACACAATACCAATAATGGTTCAGACCACATTCTACACGTAAGGATCACAGAACACACACACACAATACCAATAATGGTTCAGACCACATTCTACACGTAAGGATCACAGAACACACACACACACACACACAATACCAATAATGGTTCAGACCACATTCTACACGTAAGGATCACAGAACACACACACACACAATACCAATAATGGTTCAGACCACATTCTACACGTAAGGATCACAGAACACACACAGACACACAGATACACACATTTGATATAGAAAGCAATGGCATAGCAAAGCATCACTGAAAAAAAATATTCAAGTTAGTAATCCTCACTTCGATGTCATAAGAAGCTTTTAGCAATCAATACAATCAATATATGTATATACATACATATATGCAGCAATGCATTGAATATTAACATCACACACAAGTAAAGCAGCGTCAAAAGATTGAGGACCCTCATAACAGCATTTATCATGAACACCAGAACATATAAAAGCCGCCCCTGCGAACAGCTGTAATAAGCATCATATCAAAACTCAACATTACATGTATACTATATGTGCATGGCAACGACATCAGAACTCATGACAAGAAATACGCATAATTTATCTATCGCTCATGGTCTCTTACATAAATAAATCATACCATGTTGTCGGCATAGACCAAAAGCATTACTGTTTGACAGCCCGTATCGGTCAGCCAGTCATTTGCATGTCCCTTGAGGAACTTTGCCTCCCAAACAGCACTCCTGTAGGCCTCTCGGTTGTAAGCGAGATGTCCTGCTGCTGATGCGTCCATTTGCAGATCGTCAACGATGTCTTGCAGCCATCTTCGCCTTGGTCTTCCTCTCTTTCTTTTTCCCATTATGTAACCTTCCAAGACGGTCTTCTCTAGACTATCATGACGTTTAATGTGTCCAAAATATTTAAGTTTTCTCTCTTTAATCCTCTTCACTAGCCTGCCTTCTTCAATATTAAGTTCTTACAGTATGGATATATTTGTTCTTTTTTGTGTCCACGATATTTGAAGGACTCTTCTGCAGCATTTACATTCTAAGGCATTTATGTGTTTCTCAGCTGTTTTGTTAAGTATCCAGGTCTCACAGGCATATGGTTGCGATAAGAAAGATGCATGCTTTTAATAATCTTATTTTTGTAATTCTGCCTGCTCCTCTCCACATATTCTTTAGTTTTACTTTCTGAAGAGCGATAGATGTCCTCCTTTTATTCTTCCTCAGTGTATCTCCATTATTAGTTAGCAGTGATCCAAGATATTAAAAACTCTCCACTTCTTCCAATTTTTCCCCCTTGATTCATATTTCGTCTGGCTTATTTGTTTTGTCGGTTGTCATCAATTTAGTTTTCTTCGCATTAAGATAGAGGTTGTGCTCTTCACCGTACCAGATGTATATACATTAACACCATCCCAACTCATTATACAACCTTGCCATACAGCTATAGGTGCACCCAGCGCATGCACTATCATCCCTACGAAATCATCTCTACTAAACAAACTCATTCACAACCAACCTAATTGAGTCCGGGGTGCTCCATGGGGTCATAGCCAACAACCACATATCACATAAACAGTACTTACAACATAAGCAATTGCAGGGCACAACGAAACTGTATATAGTTCAATATCAAGAACCAACCACATCCACAGACCAACCCAATTTCTCGCCCACCGAGACACATCCCGAACTAACTGGAAAATATCTTCGCAACAACCTGTTTACTAAATAATGTTCACAGCCTAATGTCCCGGCCGCTTACAACAAGCTGTTTACAGTGTAGATGGATGGACGGACGGACAGATGTATGAGTGAATAGGTGGATGAATAAATGAACGAATCGGTGGGTGGATGCCAGATATGGATGGGTATATGAATGTTAGGAATGGATGTATAGATGAATATTTGTACTGAATAAATGGATAACAGATATAAATGCGTGACGGATATTTGAAATACAAGTAGATGGATGTTTGAAATCTACAGATGTTTGGAATGAATGGATGACTGGAAAACACTAAAGGATGTTTGGAATATACAGATATTTAGGATGGATGGATAACTGGAAAACACTAAAAGATATTTAAAATACACAGATGTTTGGAATGAATGGGTGACTGGAACACACTAAAGGATGTTTGGAATACATAGACGTTTGGAATTAATGGATGACTAGAACACACTAAAAGATATTTGGAATGAATGGATGACTAAAACACACTAAAAGGTGTTTGGAATGAATGGATTACTAGAAGAATTAATTTTTAATGAATTGTCGTAATGTGTTTTATTAATGGACCGTCATCAACTAAGCAATTTTGTATCTTAATGACTAGTGCACTTGCATCTCATGTAGGTCCCCTGATTAAGTTAGACTTCTATTCGAGGCATATCAGCCAGTTCCCCCTTCCCCCAGGATGGTACTGATACTTGGCTTTTCTTAGTGTTGGAGAAGGGAAAAGCTGCCAGGCATGAAAATGTTAAGATCATCCTCTGGTGTGACGACTGGCCAAGGAAAATGAAGGTAATGACACTAGTGTGACACTGGCCAAGGAAAATGAAGGTAATGACACTATATCCCACAAGCATCAACAACTTGGTGGCATGGCTGGTTTCACTCTTTCGTTCTTTGCATCGGGCGAGGAGGAGAAGGGCGAAGGTGCTGTCTGTTTTGGGAATAGGCGACTTATAACTGACACGCTGGCGACAGGATTGGCGAACCACAGCTGACCAAGACAACCTTTCCGTTGGTACTTCCAGTAACAAGCGTAGCTCGGCTAACGGGGCAGGGATCGCCGTAGTCCGCGTGGTGGTGAATCTGATATAGAAGTATTCCACATCCCCCCCCCCCCCTTGCTTTTATAGCTCCATTCAGGGACTGAAAAAAAAAGTTGCTGCCATGGTCCACTCCCACTCCGACACGATGCTGGGCCTCAACACATTCACAGCATCGGCTGCAGATAACACCAGGTTGCAGTTCCAGGGAGACAGAAGACAAGACAAGACAAGACAAGACATATCTTTGCGACAGTAAAAGAATTATTTAAGATCTATTTTTAATAAACACATATAGTGAAATTGGCGGTGAAAATCGAGATCCACTGGAATGATTGTGGTGGTGGTGGTGGTTGAGGAGGGAGGAGGAGGGGTGGTGTGTGGAGGAGGGGGGAACGCCCTGAAGATATTAATCGACTTACTTGGTGTAAGCCGTACTACTCTGAGTTATCGAATAACTGTCCTACTCATCACGCGGCAGCTGTCGACTAATCCCTGCAGATGGAACAGAAGAAAAGAGAGCCTACAGCGTATCGGTTCTTTTATCTAAATTTCATTGAGTTTTATGCTAATTTTGAAAACGCAAGAACATTATATACACTGATATCACATGAAGGCAAATACTTAGGAGATATGATGCTAGTGCCCACGTATTCTTTTGACCCGTCCGCGGAGTTAAACTTTCCCCGAGGACTGGCATGAGAAGGCACTCTACTAACTACTGCGCTACATATTCGCATTTCTTTTCCTTTTGGTTAAAAAAAAGTAATGTGTTAATTTCACGATGATCCATTATTAGAACGGATTACAATAATCCATTAATGTAGTCCGTCTATCTAATATCCATGCATTCAAAACATCCAGTTGTAGCAAAAGATTCATCCGCTCCAAGTATTTTGCCTGTTCTGTGTGGCTGTGGGGGTGAAGAGCTGTCCGTTCTGGCAGTCAGCGACTCACACCCGACATGCTGAGGCCATATCTGTCCAAGACCCTGTCCCACCTCTCTGTAGGCACCCCCCCCCACCAGTAGCAAGCCAAACGTGGCTAACGGAGCAAGCGTCGCCATAGTCCCCATGGTGGTGGAGTCTGCTAAGAGATACCGCACACCCACTGAGCTTTAGCTCCTTTCAGGGACTGAAAAAAATATTTACGCCATAATCGACTCCCAATCCGAAATGATGCTCTGCATCAACATCTTCACCATGTCGACTCAAAGAATGACAGATGGAGCTCCAGAGAGATTGAAGAAGAAGAAGAGAAGAAGAAGAAGAAGAAGAAGCAGAAGGTGATGATGATTATGATGATGATGATTATGACGATGATGGTGATGATGATAATGATGAAGGTGATGATGATGATGATGAAGAAGAAGAAGAAGAAGAAGGAGAAGAAGAAGAAGAAGAAGCAGAAGGTGATGATGATTATGATGATGATGATTATGACGATGATGGTGATGATGATGAAGGTGATGATGATGATGATGATGAAGAAGAAGAAGAAGAAGAAGAAGAAGAAGGAGAAGAAGGAGCTAGGCTGGTCAGGAGGCTAATGTAGCAACTGCTGCACCACCACGGCACCAAACAAACAAAAAACAAACAAACAAATAAACAAACAAACAAACAAGTTAGAAACGCAGTGGGAAACATTAATAATACAGAAAAAAAAAGAAATGAAAGAAACAAAAAGAAATATAACCGGATTTAAATTGCTGATCCTCACTCTTTCCAGATCCCAAACCTCGTTTTCCAACCAAGGCTGACCTTGAATCCTCCTTTATATGATTAAACCTCCATCTAGAAAGAACTTTCACCATGATATATTATTGTCAATGGAAAAAAAAGTTCCTGCCCAATTCTTCTCCCTTGACAAAAAGGTCATGCCCAATTATTCTCTCTTGGAACAAAAAGTCCTTCCCAATTCCTCTCTCATGGAAAAAAAATCTTCCCAATTCCTCTCTCTTCGGAAAAAATCCTTCCCAATTCCTCTCTTGGGAAAAATCCTTCCCAATTCCTCTCTCTTGGGAAAAAAGTCCTTCCAAATTCCTCTCCCTTGAGAAAAAAAGTCCTTCACAATTCCTCTGTCTTGGAAAAAAGTCTCGCCCAATTCATCTCTCTTTGAAAAGAATGGTCCTGCCCAATTCCTCTTTCTTGGAAAAAAAAGGCCCTTCCCAATTCCTCTCTCTTGGGTAAAAAAGGTCCTGCTCAATTCCTGTCTCTTGGAAAAAAGGTCTTGTCCAATTCCTCTCTCTCTTGGAAAAAAAAAAAGGTCCTGCCAAGTTCATCTACCTTAGAACAAAAAATCGTCTTGGAGTTCCACCTTCCTCCAGTTTGAGAATCCCCGAATTAAACATATTTCTTTATCTGTCTAATCCAGGCACTATTATAAAAAGAAAAAAAAAACAGATCTCTCACATTTTAAGAAAAAAAAAAGTTCTATAAAATTACTGCCTGTCAAGTTTCAATCAAAATTAAACCACTCGAACAAGTCCAAAGTTCTACAGATATGGAACATTGGAATGTCGGCCTTTATAGCTAAGCTTAGGGGTATTTTCCTTCTTAAACTTCTGTTTATCTCTCACTACTTTAACCCTTGCAATTCCATTACGGCTGACGGCCCGTTCTTTTCTTAACGCCACTGAAACCTTTCACAAATGAACTGGAACGATCACGCGCGCTGTGGAGATTTGAATCATGAGGCTGTCACGTGGTCTAGAAATTAAAGGAAAAAAAAAAGAATGAGAGCGACGGGGGGCCAGGTTTGAGGTAATCGTATGTTTTATAGCTCAATCATTGGACGGTTTTCTCAAAGGGATGGGGGCATATATTCATGGAAGGAAAAGGGGCCAACTTTTTAACTTCGGAGGGTATCGATTTTATGGTTGGCTGTTTAAGTGGGTGGGGGGGGGGGGGGAGGGGGGAGCCGGTGCGGAGAAATTCAGGGGGTTAATATTTCTAAACGAAACTGTTATAGGGAATCCCTGAGGGATGGGAGGTACGCACTGACAATCGATACAGGTGATTTACAGGCAAGAATTGATTGGATGATTTGTTACTCCGAGATAGTAAAGAGGGGTAGAGAGAGAGAGAGAGAGAAAGAGAGAGAGAGAGAGAGAGGAGAGAGATAGCATGGACTGGGGAGTGGTGAGAGGAGTTTTAAAAGTGGTTATGTTATGTGTTACGTTATGTAGAGTTTCTGGCCCCTAATAAACTGATGAAAAACTGTGGGGGTTGGGGGGTCGGGGGGGGGGGGGGGGGAGGAATGGTTGTCGACATGAAGGACTCCTGCTGACTACTGAATTCTCGGAGGCAATCTGTTTCTTTGTGCAGATACCGCAGGATATTAAACTGAAGGAAGAAGAAGGAAAAAAAAGAAGAAAAGAAGAAAAGGAAGGAGGAAAAGGAGGAGTAGGAAAAGAAGAAGAAGATGAAGAAAAGGAAGGAGGAGGTGGTGGAATAAGAAAGAGGAGAAGTAGGAGAAGAAGAAGTTGAAGAAAAAGAAGGAGGAGTAGGAGAAGAAGAAAATGAAGAAAAAGGAGGAGAAATTTGAGGAAAAGGAGGAGTAGGAGGCGAAGAATATGAAGAAAAAGGAGGAAGATGAGGAAAAAGAGGAGTAGGAGGAGACGAAGATGAAGAAAAAGGAGAAAGAGGAGGAAAAGGAGGAGTAGGAGAAGAAGCTCAAGAAAAAGAAGGAGGAGGAGGGAAAGGAGAAGTAGGAGAAGAAGAGGTAGGCAGGTAAAGGTAATCCTGTCCTGCCTTAGAGGCACATAGGGATATGGTGTTAGTGCCCATATTTTCCTTGACCAACAAGCACACTAGGGGGTGATATGGTCAGTATCACGCCTGGTCGTCTTTCCACCCATTTCTACAGCTGGGTGACTGGGGTGCCTCCGGCCGGATTCGAACCCCCGACCTTCGCCATGAGAGACCAGTGCACTAACCACTTCGCCACTCAGACACTCAGGAGAAGAAGAGGGCGAAGAAAAAAGGAGGAATAAGAGGAAAAGGAGGAGTAGCAGAAGAAGAATGTGAAGAAAAAGAAGGAGGAGAATGAGAAAGAGGTGAAGAGGAAGAAGACTTTGTTGGACATCTGCTGGAACGTCTGTATCCTATGTGCATGCTTGTTTCTAAGACAGTTTACGGGATTTTTAAAATTATCTTGAGAGGTTTTGTACAAGGAGAAAGTGCAGGGCACACAATGATGGCTTCAGAGTGTAAGATATAGTGAAAGTGTACATGAAAGATATAGTGAAAGTGTACATGAAAGATATAGTGAAAGTGTACACGAAAGATATAGTGAAAGTGTACACGAAAGATATAGTGAAAGTGTACACGAAAGACATAGTGAAAGTGTACATGAAAGACATAGTGAAATTGTACACGAAAGATACAAGTGAAAGTGTACATGATACAGTATGTGTTTATGTGTATGTGTATGAGTGTGGAGTAGATTTAGAGCGGTGTCTTCTTCTATTTAGAGTAATGTCTTCTTCTATTTAGAGCGGTGTCTTCTTCTATTTAGAGCGGTGTCTTCTTCTATTTAGAGCGGTGTCTTCTTCTATTTAGAGCGGTGTCTTCATCTATTTAGAGCGGTGTCTTCTTCTATTTAGAGCGGTGTCTTCTTCTATTTAGAGCGGTGTCTTCTTCTATTTAGAGTGGTGTCTTCTTCTATTTAAAGTGGTGTCTTCTTCTATTTAGAGCGGTGTCTTCTTCTATCTCCCTGGAACTGCGAGACTGCCTTCTTTTCAACCGATGCGGTGAAAGACTTTGAGGCACAGCACAGTGTCGGATTGGGAGCGGGTTATGGCGGCTATTATTTCAGTCCCCTGAATGGAGCTTAAAGAGAGAAAAAAAGCCAAGGGGGTGTACACAGCTTCTTTAGCAGACTCCACCACCATGGGGGACTATAGGGATCCGTGCCCCGTTAGTCAGGCTAGGCATATTACTGGGGGGGTATTAACGGACAGATGGGACAGGGTCTTGATCGGTCAAGGTCGCCAACGCTGGTTGCTAGCATGCCAGCTCTGGATCCCTGACTGCCATGTCAGGCAGCAGAACTTGCAAAAAATCAGCAGGTCTAAAGCTGAGATTCAATATTCCTCACTGAAGTTTCTACTCTGCTGACTGTGGCTTTCTGACTGAGATTAGAGTGTAAAACTAGATTTAGAGAAATGGTTTTTAATCTGTTTTCTATGGACCTCCAGTGGGTCAATGGAAATAATTTAGGGAATCCCGGGACCGGCAAATGAGTTAGCTCCATTTAAAAGAGGAAAAAAAAACATGTTAGCATCACCGTGGGGGCCCACTGCTATTCTTATCCTGGAAAAAAGGGTTCAACATTTAAAAAAAAGGGATTAAGAACAACTAACTTTGAGTGTATGACTAGATTTAGAGCGTGTGGCTGAGATTTAGAGCGTAGGGCAAGATTTAGAGCGCATGGCTAGATTTAGAGCGTGTGGTTAAGATTTAGAGTGTATGGCTAGATTTAGAGCGTATGGCAAAGATTTAGAGTATATGACTAGATTTAGAGTGTGTGGCTAAGATTTAGAGCGTGTGGCTAGGATTTAGAGCGTGTGGCTAATATTTAGAGCGTATGGCTAAGATACAGAGAGTGTGACTAAGATTTAGAGCTTATCACCTCCAAGTCCGACATGACAATTTTAGAAAATAGACGTTTATTTTCTAAAATTGCCATGTCGTCCGCTGTTAAGATCACGCTGCAAACAACTGCAAGAGATCTTCTTCTTCTTCTAATTCTTCTTCCACAAGCTCCTAGTGATGATATAGCAACATCCTTCATTGCTCTTTACTCATTTAGTTCCCATTTATTAGTCTCTCTACCCCAACGTCCATCTTCCCCAACATCCATCTTCCCCAAGCATCCGTCTTCCCAAACATCCATCTTTACATCCACCTCCTCTGTGATCCCAGACGAAGCTCAACAAGACATATCCACCACCCCCTCTCCCCTGGGTACCAACTGGTTGTTGACAAAGAAGAGAGCGCGTCCACACTTGCCGCACGCATGTTCATTTTCAATACAGGAGTAATCTCTGGTCGATAGACTGAGAGGAGAAGGGGAGGGGAGGGGGTGGAGTTAAAGCATGACACGGTCTGGACATGCAATGGGAGGGGTTGGGAAAATACGGGCAGGACGTGGGAGAGATCGTTGTGCGCATGTCCAGGAATTAAGAGGATAAAGGTTCCAGGGAATATGGAAAGCGCTGGCATGACAGTGAGTGCGTGCCGCTATGTGATATTCGCTTCTTAAGAGTTATGGCAAAAGAGGAAGGAAACCCCGTAAACGAAAACGGGAAAGAGGAGTTGGGGGGGGGGGGGAGAAGGAGAAGGAGGAGGAGGAGTGAAAGTGTTGTCGGATATATGAGGGTGGAGAAGATGATGGGATAAAGGATCAGGGATGTGGGTCATAAAGGATATACGCTGGAAAGACAGATGGACATTCAACCCGTGGGCTGTCGGATAGATGTTGAAAGATGAGAGATGGAAAAAAAGAGTTTGCTGAACAAAAAAAAAAAAAGAAGAAATATATAAGGAGAGTGCCATAGGGAATGATTTGTATTCCTTATAGAGAAGTAAAGAACAGATGAAATAATAGAACTGATCTGAATGTAAGAAAAGAAAAGATGGAATCATGGAAATTGAACTGAACACGAGGAAAGATGGAATAATGGAAACTGAAATGAATGTAAGAAAAGGAAAAAAAAAACAAATGGAATAGTGGAAACTGTAGTGAATGTAAGAAAAAAAAAGATGGAATAATGGAAACTGAACTGAATACAGATAATAAATAGATCGAATAAAGAAAATTATATTAAGTGGAAGTATGGAATTAATGGATTAATGGCAAAAGGAAAAAAAAAACATGAATGCAGGTAAAGACACATATGCAAATGTTTCTGTAAAAAAAATCAGTAACAGAAAGTGAAGAAATCAGCTTCAAGAAAATCATAACAAGAACATGAACAGCGCATAAGAAGAAAACCTTATTGCACGGCAAACAACTGTTACATCTGATACGCTGTCCGCCCTGGCACTCAGCTAGCATCTGACACAGCCGGGACAGGGGGTTTGGTGAACCATAGCCGACCAAAACCCTGTCCCAGCTCTTCGTTGCTATCCCCAGCATCAGTCCCAGCCTGGCTAACAGGGCTGGGATCGCCATATTTCCCATGGTGGTGGAATCTGTTGAAGAAATATTGCATTCCCCCCCCCTCCACCTACTCCACCTCCTCCATCTCCTCCACCTCCTCCTGCTTTTGTAGCCGCACTCCAGGACTAAAAAAAAAAAACACTCACCATAGCCCGCTTCTACGTCGACAAGATGCTGTGCCCCAACATCTTCACAGCATCCACTGCGAAGAACATCAGCTTGCAGTTCCAGGGAGGTAGAAGACAAGATTTTTAAATAATCATAAAATAACGATTCATCATCATCATCATCAGGTGCCGTGCCGACTGGCGTTGGCTATTATGCTTCTCCAGAGTACCCGATCCTTCATGCAGGCCATCAGTTCAGTTGGTGATCTCCTCTCACACCATCCCGTCAGACTGTCCAGTATCATTTCTCTTGGTCTTCCTCTTGATCTTCTTCCTTCTATTTTTCCTGTTGTTATAATATTTTCAATGCCCCCTCTTCTCATTGCATGTCCTATGAAAGTACATTGTCTCTCTCTTATCTTTCTGACAAGGTTTTTTGTCTCTCCAGCTCTTCTCATACATTCTTCATTAGTTATTTTTGCTGTCCAGGGGATTCACAACATTCTTCTAATAACGATTACTTTTGCCATTTTATATCGGTAAATACACCTTTTAAAATCGATGACGATAAAGAGAATATCAACAACTAGAGCATTCTGATCCACACAAGATAAACACAGCGGCAAGGTTACGACAGACAAACAAACAAACAAACAAACAAAAACTCTGTATCAAACTGTATAAGCAGGGTTGTTAACAAGTGTAATAGCAACACAAATGATCAGCAGCACCGTTCAGTCAGTCAGTCAGTCAGTCAGTCAGTCAGTCATTTGCATGTCCCTTGCGAAACTTTGCCTCCCTAACAGCTCTCCTGTAGGCCTCTCGGTTGTGAGCAAAATGGCCTGCTGCTGATGCATCTATTTCCAGATTATCAACGATTTCTTGCAGCCATCTTCGCCTTGGTCTTCCTCTATTTCGTTTTCCCATTATGTACCCTTCTAAGACGGTCTTCTCTAAATTCTCATGACATTTAATGTGTCCAAAATATTTAAGTTTTCTCTGTTTAATCCTCTTTACTAGCCAGCCTTCTTCAATATTAAGTTCTTGTAGTATGAATATATTTGTTCTTTTCTGTACCGTTAACAAGTGTAATAATAACACAAATTATCAGCAATACCATTAATAAGTATAATAACAACACAATTTATCAACAGTGACAGTTAACAAGTGTAACAAAAACACAAATAACTATAATAATGGCACGAGTAATTATGTAACAAGAATGTGTATAAAAGTTATCAATTTTGGTTATGTAGAAACGAAATGACAGTTTTTTTTCCCCACACAACATCAATTAAATTCAAGAACTTAGGCAAGATAACTGGTTCGCTGAGTGGGTAAGCGCTAGGTCTACTAATCGAGTGGTATCGGGTTCAAATCCAAGCAGTGGAGTTTTTTTTTTCTGGTGCGCGCGCACGCGCACGCGCAAAAACAAACAAACAAACAAATAAAAAGCATCTGTATTCACCAGGCCTCTTAAAAAAATGGGTTCCAGAGACACCTGGTAAGGTAAATGCGGCCAGAAGTGATACTAACAACACCACTCTTTCATGTGCAGAAGGTCTTGGAAATACGGACCTAACACTGTATCTCCAACAGAAGAACTACAACATCTTAGAACAATCACTTTAAACATTGAAATAAAGAAAAAAAAAACCGCCATCAATGTAAACGTGTTCTTTTGTCAGCTACAAGCTGGTCTCTTGTTGAAGAGTATTGTTATATACTAAAGAATTAAAAGTTATTTCATAGTGTTATCTATCGAGGAATGATAAGTTATTTCCTAGTGTTATCTACTGAGGAATGATAAGTTATTTCCTAGTGTTATCTACTGAGGAATGATAAGTTATTTCCTAGTGTTATCTACTGAGGAATGATAAGTTATTTCCTAGTGTTAAATAAACGTGCACGACTTTCAAGCTGAACATGGTGGCCTTACATTTGACATCGCGAAGTGACAGACTTGACAGAAAGTGTGAAGCATAACAAAGCTACATCGATAAAGCAAGAACAATACACTAAATCACAATCACGATGAACAATACACTAAATCACATTCATGATGAACAATACGCTCCGTCGTGGAAGTTCCGTGTAATTTTATGAACAACAAATCCAGTTTAGAAAAATATTTACCAATAAAGAATAATTCATCCAGTGCCGGATTAATCATCACACTCAGCCTCCATCCCTCCCCCTCCTCGTAATGGGCCTAGCCACTCCGACTTAAACCGTCCACCCGCTGATATGTGCGGCCTAAGGCCCCTCTAGTTGTGACCTCTGCTATGACTATATGACTTTGTATTACACAAACCAAACACAAACTGATACGTCCCTGTCTTTTGGATAACATAACTTTCTAGTGCAGCTGTAAAAGTTATAAATTACTATTATAAGAAGCATTTTGTATTAGTAGCGACCCATAGCTGATATGCTGCGACAGGGTTGGCAAACCACAGCTGACCAAGACCCTATGCCATCTTTTCGTTGGTACCCCCCCCCCCCCTTTTCCAGTAACAAGCTTACTAGATGAAAGCCACAGGTATGAACGTTTGGTCTCTTACTAAAAAAAAAAAGAGGCATTAAATGGTCTTTTGTTCAACATCTTGACTAATGACATGTGTCAGTCAGAGAGACAGACATGTTTGCTGTCACACACTTCCGGACCAGTCTGGGTCAAAACAAACAAGCGATGATGCAAGAAATGGTCGTTGAAAAATGAGGAATTGACTAACATTTCTAAATTTCTGTGGAGAAAAATGTGAAGAACAGCCACTTTACTTTACTTTACTTTACTTTACTTTACTTTACTTTATCCTTCCTATTGTACCGTGGGGGTGTCGAGGGGGAGATGCAGTTGGCGCTTTTGTGTGGCCTCAGTGATGTTCATGCCCTAATTCTTTCCGGGGGCTTCCCTTTGATCTGTGTCCTGTAGTTCTTTGGTTTGAAGACCCTCGTGGCTGCCTGTATGTGTGTCATTCTCATTAAGTGGCCAAACCACTTAATTCTTTGTTTCTCTATATACTGTAGGCATAGTGTAGCTCCTACCAAATTTATGTCGTCATTTCTTGTTTACTTCTTTTTGCAGGCATATCATTTCGCAGGTAGATATTTCATTTTTCTTTGTCTCGGTTAGTGCCCTTGTTTGGGAGTGGTAGCACAGCTTTGATATAAACATGCCATGAATTAGTTGTCTCTTGGTTTCGAGTGGTATGATGGGATGAAAAAGCTGCAGGGGGTAGCTGGTGTATAATTGTAATGGCTCTTTGTGTTCTAACATCACTTTCTTTATCAAGCCACCTATCTATTGTAAGCAGACATGGAAGATACTTGTCAGTGGAATGGAAAAGCTAAATTCACAGACATTATGTAGGAGTTTGGGAGAAGCCTGTTAAAATGCATAGTCCATCAAGCAGATCTTGGCTTATGGTAGAACTATTGTGAAGATATGACGGCATTTCCTACATAGGAACAGGTTTTTGAAGCAGATAAATGCTAGATGTGGTGTAACAGAATCTTTGTTCTGTTGCAGAATGCGGGAAAGGTCACTCTTTTGTGGTAAAACAGATGTTCCCGTAACTCACTTGTTTAATTCGAGCACGGAAAGAGTTATCCCCGTGTTTCGTTTGCCACGAGATCTCGGATGAAGGGATGATGTATGAATGAGCGAGATTTTGGCCTGGCCGTGGTAGAGACAGGTCCGTATGTTAGCTCTCCTCGGGAGAGAATGTTTGTTAGGACTTGGTCTGTCATGTAGTCTTTGTAGCTGATTGTCCTTTTTTTTAGGACAAAATGTGATTCTTGGTTGGAAGGGTGTGTTTGGAGTTTTTCAGTACATCTGAGGTTGATATGTTTTTCATATTGTATGTTAGTGTGTGGGTCCTATGGCGATGTTAATCACCTGGACCGTTTTTCTATTCTCATTGTAACTGTTTCGACCAGTTTGCACTACACATCAATTTGCAACGCGCATTTAACAAATGGGAATTCATCGTTAAAATTTTGTTGATTTTTGTAACTGTTGAATCCTGTGACAATTGGATTCTCTGGTGAGTGTCACAACTGTGGTGTTGAGATGACCTGATTACATGTAAACTGGTCATGTCCGTGTATGGAGTTTTAGTGGTTGTTTATCCCGGGTTTTTGTTTGTTACAAGGTGTGTAACAATGTAACGTCTATTGTGTCACTGGTGTAACAGTCCAGTTAAGTGCCTGCTCTGTGATTAGTGACGTATGTGACACAGCGATGTGAAGTATTCAGTCAAGTGCCTGCTCTGTGATCAGTGATGTATGTGATACAATGATGTGAAGTATCCAGTTAAATGCCTGCTCTGTGATCAGTGACGTATGTGATACAATGATGTGAAGTATCCAGTTAAATGCCTGCTCTGTGATCAGTGACGTATGTGATACAATGATGTGAAGTATCCAGTTAAATGCCTGCTCTGTGATCAGTGACGTACGTGACACAGCGGTGTGAAGTATTCAGTCAAATCTCTCGTTCAGCTGGCGAATAACGCATTTACACCCAGGTTAACAGTTCAGTTGGCCCACCACCAGTCCCAATACCAGTCCCAACATCAGCCCCAACATCAGTACCAACGCAAGACCCAACACCAGTACCAACGCAAGACCCAACACCAGTCCCAACACCAGCTCCAACACCAGCCCCAACGCAAGACCCAACAACAGGCCCAACACCAGCCCCAACTCAAGAACCAACACCAGGCCCACCACACATGTAAAACACTTGTTTAGCTGTACAGCAACACGCTAGTACGATTTCAGTGGGCTGTCCCTGGCATCATCTTCTTGAACAGCACTTCTTATGACCTCATTCTACCAGTGATGAATTTGCATAATTAGGTCACGGTGACAGCAGTCGGTGTTCCGTGTTGTCCAGATCTCCGTGCGCTTGCGCGACTTTGTCCTTCAAATCTGGCCATCGTTTCCTCCTCAGATAATCCTGTTGCCTTAGACGAAGTCTCTGTCCACGTGATTCAATCTTTCACCTTCTCGGTTATTAAAAAGAAAACGAAAACCTAATTACCGATATTTAAAAAAAAACGTCATTATCTACATTATATAAACACTCAATGCATGTCTGTATGTGCGTGTATGAGTTTGTATGTGTGAACGAATGTATGGGAAAACAAAAAAAATAAGGAATTCCTAAACATAAATGTCCAGACCAGGGCAGTCTGCGGGCCCGCAGACCGACGTATCACATAATTATGTTGTCATTATCACAAAAAAGTACGTACGCCTAACAAAAGCAAATACGGACAGGAACATAATTAAATCCATAAGAAAAAACAAAACGACATGCATCATTCATTGGACATAATGAGAAGAGGAGAGCTTGAAAACATCATAACAACAGGGAAGATAAATGGAAAGAGATGCAGGGGGAAAAAACATCACGGGCGTTCTAAAAGTGAGGACGAAAAGAAAATCACCAACAAAGCTGATGAAAAATATCAAGGAACGAGATCTGTGGCGCAGCATGACCTCCAGCCCCTACCGGCATGGCACATGATGATGATGATGACGATGATGACGTAAGTGAAAGGACTATTATTCACAGTTTTGTAATATTTTGTCACTAATAGATTCATTCATTGGCTGTCGTCATGAATGTGGCCCGTCGGTCGCTCACACAGTTAGCATCGGGCCCCTTTGTAGAAAAAGGTGGACTGAGTTATTCCTATTAGAGAAGGTAATGGTTATGTCCCTTTTGGTCTTCATGCTTCTGACTGCTGATCTGATCAACGCTGATATCAGAAAAAAGGTTATGTCCCTTTTGGTCTTCATGCTTCATGCTTCTGACTGCTGATCTGGTCAACGCTATCAGGAAAACAAATGGTTATGTCCCTTTTGATTTTCATGCTTCATGCTTCTGACTGCTGATCCGGTCAACGCTATCAGGAAAAATAGGTTATGCCCCTTTTGGTCTTCATGCTTCATGTTTCTGACTGCTAATCCGGTCAACGCTGATATCAGAAAAAAAGGTTATGTCCCTTTTGGTCTTCATGCTTCATGCTTCTGACTACTGATCCGGTCAACGCTATCAGGAAAACAAATGGTTATATCCCTTTTGGTCTTCATGTTTCCGATTTAGGTTGGCGATCAGGTCATCTCTATCATAAAAGCAATGGTTACTTGTATGTTCAGTTTGGTTTTAGTGCTTCTGATAGGAAGGTTGCTGACCCAGTCAATCCTGCCAGGAAAGCAGTGGTTGTGATGTTTCTTTTGGTTTTTATGCTTTTGATAGGAAGGTGGCTGACACAGTCAACTCTGCCAGGACAGCAGTGGTTATGATGTTTCTTTTGGTTTTTATGGTTTTGATAAGAAGGTTGCTGACCCAGTCAACTCTGCCAGGACAGCAGTGGTTATGATGTTTCTTTTGGTTTTTATGGTTTTGATAGGAAAGCTGGCGAACCAGTCAACGCTATCAAAGAAGCAATGTTGACGTCCCCTTTTGCTTTTTATGCTGTAGACAGCGAAGCTGTCGACCCGCTTGGCCTGGACACACAGACTAAATTGCTAAGGAAATGAAAGCAGAAAAATATTTCAGGAGACATCAAGATTCTCGCAAAATGGGTTGATGACGTTGAAGCAAAGTTATGCTGTTGGATCTTGCTGTTGTTGTTGTTGTTGTTGATGATGATGATGAATCTGGACACACATATCGCTGAAAGGAGATGTATCGTCCCCCCATCCATCATCCTTCAGTCAGACCTTGCTGGAAGAATTGGCACTCGCCATGCTATACTCGGACATAGAGTATCTGCCTGCACGGTGAGGCACTCTGGTTCTCAGTGTATTCAGAACAAAGTATGACATCATACATAATTCAGCCATATAAAATGTCGGACTTCCTCTTTACCCTAAATTTGCAAACAGGCCCACACAAAAAAAAGTCTAACAAAGAACACATTTCAAACGAGCACCGTGAAAGGAATAAATGGAAGAAGAAGAAGAAGAAAAAAAACTCTTTGAACAACCTTTGATTTATTTGAAAAAAAAAGGAAAAAACCAAATAAATAAAGCAAACAGAAAACGAAAACCTTCTGTAGCAGTTAATCTCAGAGCAATTTAGCTTAGTTTCAGCTTCACGGCGCATGCGCACAGATCGCATTTCCGCTTCCTGCGTACGGAAGAAAGGAATCACAGAAGAATGACAATGCGGGGAAAATATAAAGAAAGAGGGGGAATAAATAGGAAGAATATTTTATTTTGTGAGTAAATCAGACGGAAAGCTGTTCTATGTATGAACAGCGAAACGGTGATAAAATGGATGAGAATGTGTATTTATTTCGAGTAAACTTGTGTGATATTGATGTTGCTCGGACTTTAGTCGCAAATTCGAGAAAGGCTTCCAAGTTCATGTCAGTCTCTAAACAGACAAGAGGATTTTAGGAGATTAGGTTTAGTGGCAGGATAAAAGGGTTTTAGAGGATTAGGTTTAGTGGCAGGATAAAACGATTTTAGAAGATTAGGTTTAGTGGCAGGATAAAAGGGTTTTAGAGGATTAGGTTTAGTGGCAGGATAAAAGAGTTTTAGAGGATTAGGTTTAGTGGCAGGATTAAGGGATTTTAGAAGATTAGGTTTAGTGGCAGGATAAAAAGATTTTAGAAGATTAAGTTTAGTGGTAGGATAAAAGGATGTTAGAAGATTAGGTTTAGTGGCAGGATAAAAAGGTTTCATAAGATTAGGTTTAGTGACATATAAAAGGGTTTTTAGAAGTTTAGGCTTAGTGACAGATAAAATGGGTTTTAGAAGATTAGGTTTAGTGACAGGGTAAAAGGATTTTTAGAAGATTAAGTTTGGTGACAGGATAAATGGATTTCAGAAGATTAAGTTTAGTGACAGGATAAATGGATTTCAGAAGATTACGTTTAGTGAAAGGATAAAAGGATTTTAGAAGATTAAGTTTAGTGGCAGGATAAACGGATTATCATTGTATCACTCTCTCCTCTTTCCACGGTTCCCCCCTCCCCCTTCCTTATTTACGACCCACCTATCACACACCGCAAGTCTCCATTTAAACAGTCTCTCCACTCCACCATGCGGACTTCTGAAAACAGCCTCTTACAAGCCACATCTTCTTATAAAACACAGGTAAGTGCTCCATTCATTTTATTTTATTCTATTTCTTCCATTCCTATCTTTTAACATAGCATTCACGTGAATCTATATTTTAATGTCCTCTCTCTATTTCTTCTTCCTGTGTGTTTTTGTATGATTAAGGCTCACGCCGAAACGTCACAACTTTGTAGTCGTTAAGTAATAAAGCTTGCTCCTATTGTTTTCCTAGTTTACACATACAGTGCGTTTAAAATGTCTGTGATAAAAGGATATAGAGAGCGTTTCAAACTTCGGCCGATTTTGTGGTAATATTGCACATGAAAGTGTATCCATCCATGAATATCTGATATCAGTAATGACAGTCTATTGCCCAAGCCTTTGATTGATATCTTCACTGCTTTTTTCTCCTCGTTATTTGTTACACTCTCGTGTGAATCTTCTGCGTTTTCCTTCATATAATCAGCCATCAAGACAAGGAGTCTGTCCATTTATGTTCTCAAATTCCCCCCCCCCCCACCCGTGGCCTCTTCGAAACCATAAAATTCCCCCACCACCCGGGGCCCATTCGAAAACCTAAAATTCCCCCCACCACCCGGGGTCCCTTAGAAACCTTAAAATGCCCTCACCATGGCCCCCCTCGAAACCTTAAGTTTCCCTCTGGAAGGGAGTGCATGGAAGGGATTGCCCACTAATTGAGAACTCCTGCTGTAGAGAGTACGTCTTATCCTTATATCTGGCGTGAACTACTACAGTTCGTCTTTTTTGTATCCAAGGAAATGAAACTTGCTGGGAAGTATTCAGAACAAGAATATAAGCCATTATAATGCCATATAATGTAGAAACTCTCTCACATATAAGCCATTATAATGCCATATTGTAGAATCTCTCTCACATATAATCCATTATAATGCCATATAATGTAGAATCTCTCTCACATATAAGCCATTATAATGCCATATCCTAGAATCTCTCTCACATATAATCCATTATAAAACCATATAATGTAGAATCTCTCTCACATATAAGCCATTATAATGCCATATTGTAGAATCTCTCTCACATATAAGCCATTATAATGCCATATCCTAGAATCTCTCTCACATATAAGCCATTATAATGCCATATAATGTAGAATCTCTCTCACATATAAACCATTATAATACCATATTGTAGAATCTGTCTCACATATAATACATTATAATGCCATATCGTAGAATCTCTCTCACATATAATCCATTATAATGCCATATTGTAGAATCTGTCTCACATATAATCCATTATAATGCCATATCGTAGAATCTCTCTCACATATAAGCCATTATAATGCATATCCTAGAATCTCTCTCACATATAAGCCATTATAATGCCATATCCTAGAATCTCTCTCACATATAAGCCATTATAATGCCATATCACAGAACTTCTCTCACATATAAACCATTATTCTCTCTCACTTCTTGACTATATGCTGAAATATAAGATCTGTTAAGACTTGTGCAGAACTATGGAGTTCTGAAGGCTGTCTGTTGTTATTGTAGCTGTATCTAACTGCGAGAAGTGCAAAAGTACGCTAGGCTATGAAGACGGCAGAACACAGGAATCGCAGAGGTATGGGCGTGGGTTTGAATCGCTAGCTCGAACAACACTAAAAGGCTTCTTTAGAAGACTCTATCACCACAGAGGACCCTGAAAGCATGATCTGACCAGGGGCTGTCACCAGGTGGAACACTGGGTGGGCTGAGACGAGGTTCTGGCTTTGCTGGCCTTAGAGACCAGGCGGTCATCCTCTGAGCAGCCGCCTTGACTTCAGATAATTGATAGATAGCACAACTTTTACAGCACTACGTGACGCCATGTTCTGTGATAGATAGCACAACTTTTGCAGCTCTACGTGACGCCATGTTCTGTGATAGATAGCACAACTTTTACAGCACTACGTGACGCCATGTTCTGTGATAGATAGCACAACTTTTACAGCTCTACGTGACGCCATGTTCTGTTGGCAAGAATTCTCAAAGCAAATTAGAATCGAGAATAGATGTCAGATGACTTTGAGGAGAAGTGACAGACGAGGACAATGGAGAGGGACCTTTGATGGGACAGCGTGTTATCTATTCTCTTCACCCTGTATTGGCAGTTCTCTTGTGGGAGACGTGCAAGAGGCGAACGTCCAGATATTCCATGTAATGAACCAAACTGTTCACTGGACAAACTGTGGATTCAGATTCCCCGCTGATTTTCTTCTTCTTTTTTTACACTGTAGCTCTTTTGGGCGTTCTTTAACCTTGAACAGCAAACATGCGTCTTGGAAACTCAAGTTACATTGACATGTATCAACTGACGCGAAACATGGAGACCTGCTGCCAACTGTGTATCACCACAAGGATCGTATGCCAAAAACACAACTGCAGATCATGTTGCCCAGAGCAGCAATGAAGCTGGGGGGTGACATGTCTTATTTTTATGTCACGAAGCAACATACACGCACAACCACCGACAACAACAACCACCACCATCATTAACAATAACCACCACCACCAACAACAATAACCACTACCATCAAAAACAATAACCACCACCGTCAAAAATAATAAACACCATCAACAACAACCACCACCAATAGCAACATCATCAACCAACAACAATCACCAATCACAACCACCACCATCAACGACAACAACCACTACAATCACCAACAATAACTACCACCATCAACAACAATAACCACCATTATCAACAACAACAATAACCACAACCATCAACAACAATAACCACTACTACCAATCACCACCAACAACAACAACAATCACTACCAACAACAACCACCAGCAAAACCACCAACAACGATCACCACCAGCACCACAAGAACAACAACAACCACCAACAACAACAACACAACCACCACCAAAAACAACAACCATCACCAAAAATAACAACAACCAAAATCACCAAAAATAAAAGCAACCATCACCACCAAAAATAACACCAACAACCACCGCCAAAAATAACAACAACCACCACTACCAAAAATAACAACAACAACCGCCACCAAAAATAACAACAACCACCACCACCAAAAATAACAGCAACCATCACCATAAAAAATAACAACAACCACCACCAAAAATAACAACAACCACCACCACCAAAAACAATAATAACAACCACCACCACCAAAAATAGCAACAGCAATCACCACCACCAAAAATAACAACAACAACCACCAGTATCACGACCACCAAAAACACCATCCACCACCACCAAAAACAGCAACACCAATCAACATCACTAAAACAACCACCACCACCATAAATATCAACAACAATCACCACCACCAAAAATAACAACAACCATCAGTACCCACACCCCACCACCACCACCAGAAACACCATCCACCACCACCAAAAACAGCAACACCAATCAATACCACCAAAACAACCACCACCACCAAAACAACAACAACCACCACCACCAAAAACAATAACCACCAAAAACAACAACAACCACCAAAACAACAACAACCACCAAAACAACCACCACCACCAAAACAACAACAACCACCAAAACAACAACAACCACCAAAACAACAACAACCACCAAAACAACCACCACCACCAAAACAACAACCACCAAAACAACCACCACCACCAAAACAACAACAACCACCAAAACAACCACCACCACCAAAACAACAACAACCACCAAAACAACAACAAGCACCAAAACAACCACCACCACCAAAAACAACAACAACCACCAAAAACAACAACAACCAAAAACAACCACCACCACCAAAAGTAACAACAATAACAACCACCACTACCACAAAAAATAATAACAACAACTACCACCACCAAAAACAAAAACTACCACCACCACCAAATATAACAACAACAACAACCAAAAACAACCACCACCACCAAAAGTAACAACAATAACAACCACCACCAAAAACAACAAAACAACCACCACTACCATAAAAAATAATAACAACAACCACCACCACCACCAAAAACAAAAACTACCACCACCACCAAAAATAACAACAACAACCATCGCCAACAACAGCAACAAACACCACAAACAACAACGCTGTTTCATCCAGGCTACAATGTCCAGCTAATTTATGAATCTCACCTAAAGGAAGACCACTACAGTCTCTGGCCTCTTTATTGCTCCTCTGTCTGTATCAAGTCTGTGATAAATGAGACTTGTAAACATAAGATAGTAACAGCTTTACACATTTAGGGATCAAACGGTTGTGCTTTTTGATGGGTAAAGCTGTTCCTACCTTTTATTTTAAAAAAAAAAAGCAGCTTTAACTCTTTCATTCCCGAAATATTTTCCAAGCTCTGCTAAAATAAACTTTGATGATAAATTTAGCCAGAAACAAACTGTGATGAAGTTAGGTTGCAATTAGAGTTGGCTTAGAAACATGCCACTTTTTTTTCAGCTTATTTAGACTTTGCCTAAATATTCTTCTGAGCCTTGATTAGCATAGACGCGCAAAACTATCAACCCTATCAGTGCTGTTTTCGAGTTAAAGGGTTAATGTATTGACTGTGTATCTTTATATAATTTGTTTTTTTATATTTATATCCTAAAACTGTTTTGTGCGCTAAAGTATAAATAAGACTTCAAATCAATGAATCTGCAAAGTCTAAAATCAAATCTTTTACTGTCAAAGGCCCCCCCCCCAACCCCAGATGTATTAACCCTTTCACCGCTGTAACCATGTAATGGTGTCGTAATATCGTTCACCCACGATACAACTTCGCATGCGGCCACAATTCTGATGATGCGTTGAAATGCTCATGTGTTTGCCGTTAACGTAGACTAGCCAGCAACATCGCGTATCTCTTCTGTGCGTTCAATGCAGGGGGTAGAGTAGTAGCGAGGGAAGGGGGGGGGGTGGTTAACAATATCACGTCACAACATCTAATTTGTTACATCCCCGTATTCGTGACCTTTATCTAAAACTTCTTCCCTCGAATGCAACAACTTGCATGACAGGAACCGATTACTGCGCATGCCCGAGTGCTGCCTGTAATCCTGGCCAAGGCTCTCCCTAACGACCTGATTTCATGCCTGACTTTGTTTGGCCCTCGTTTCTGATGATCTCTTAACGGATTGGAGGAAGGGATGAGACCTGATGGCAGAAAGAACTTGGCGTGAGGGTCGGTAGTGTGTGACGAGGACGCGGATGTTGCTATGTCTGACCAGAACCTGATATCTCAGGGGAACCACCAGACGTTGAAGCGTTGTTTTCAATAATGCGTCATCATCATCATCATCATCATCATCATCATCATCATCATCATCATCCACACCACACTACAGTTATCCTTATCATCTCCACCATTAACACCCATATCATCAGGATCACCACCATCATCATCTCCCAACCACCACCATCATCATTTCCACCACCACTGGGTCTATATCTGACTGCATGCACGGTGGTATGCGAACTAGAGCCCGTCAAGACCCTAACCTGCCTTAAGGTAGCGCCCCTGGTAATAAACTATAATCAGGCCGAGTGAATAGTCATCGAATGGGCAAGCAAAACCAGATCCTAAAAATAAGCAACACCGAGGTCCGATGTGTCGTGTCGAAAGCTGCAGATGTCACAGCGAAGCTTGAAACCTTGACGCAACGTAACAAACTCCCCCCTCCCTTTTTTTTAATTTTAAAGGAGAAACGTAGAAGAAGACAATAAGACAAAGCAAAAAAGTATAAGCAGGCGAAAATACAATGCATCAAGAAACTGTTTCAGTCATCAAGAAACTGTTTCAGTTTCTTGATATATTGTATTTTAGCCTGCTTGTACATTTGTGTTACAGAAATGGATCGCTAACACGGCCCCCTCAGCTTGAACGAGCCACCTTAATCTGATATTATCTGGTCCCAGAGCTCAGAAGATCAAGTATTAGACCTGAGAGGATGTTTCGGCAAAGTGAAGAATTTGAACAAAGAAAGGTTCAACCTTTTTAATTCCCATGTCTTCTTTTTTATAAAGCAACACAGTCTCTTATATGATTTTTACGCGCGCGCGGACGCACGTACACACACACACACATACACACACACAAGAGACTAAAAATTTTCTGTATCTGATTTTACAGTGGAACTTTTTCTGAAAGTTTTCTCTATCCAGGTTCTCGTAGTTTTGTGGAAAATCAAATATCACGTGGTGTTTTAGTGGTGCCTGTGGTAATCTTCTGTAACAGCTGTTCTCAAACACTTTTCGGACTGCTCCCCCCCCCCCCCCCATTTCCTTTGCTTCTCACGCCACAACTGTTTATTCTGCCATCTTATAGGAGTATTGTCATATATAACTAGCCATAGTCTCCATTATTCTCCCATCTTGTAGATGTAGTGTCATATATAGCTAGTAGTAGTCACCATTATTCTCCCACCTTGTAGATGTAGTGTCATATATAACTAGTCCTATTCTTCGTTATTCTCCCATCCTGTAGAAGCAGTGTCACATATAAATAGTTTTATTCTCCATTATTCTCCCATATTGTAGAAATGTAGCATAGCCTTGTATGTAATGATTATAGTTGTTATTATTATTATTAATGAATATGATTATGAATATATTGCAGACAGAATAGAAACATCTAATAGCAACAGAAAAAGTAAATTGGAAAATTAGAGCAAGGTAGAAAAATAAACTTTCATGACACTGGTACGACTGAATGCTGACACAAGTAAACAGAATAGAAAAGACGAATAGAAAAGGCAGACACAATAAAAAGCGAGGACACAATAAATCCTCTAACATGACAGAGTAAGACAATGACTTAGGTAAATGACAATTGTATAGACGGAGTTGACGCAGACTGAAACGTATGACACGTATTAGTTTACTAATCTGAGAACGCTATTGCACACGGTTTTGAAATAAAGGAGTAAGCGACTAGGCCAGCTGGCCAGTTAAATATTTAGAGGCATGGCCTACTGGAAAATGGACTTAAGACATAAAAGTCACTGGGCATTTGGAGAGAACGGAACCCGAAGACGGGAGGAACAAGGACGGTCAGTGAATAGAGACCGGTCCAGACGTTCAAGGAAGGAGCACGAGAAGGAAGGAGCCCCCAAGAAGAGGAGGTCAAGAGGTTAGCGGACAATGAGGGGGGTCGTCAGAATTAGACAGAGAAGAGAAGAAGTACGGAAGTACAGGAGAGAGGAGACAGAGGAGGGAGCCCGAAGAAGGAGGAATAAGGACGGTCAGTGAATAGAGACCGGTACAGATGAGAGTAGTACAGAAGGACGGATGATCAGAGAAGAACAGCAGACAGAGAGGGGCGATCAGAGAAGAACAGCAGATAGACAGAGAGGGATGATCAGAGAAGAACAGCAGACAGACAGAGAGGGAGTCTCTTTACCGGTGCTCCCCCAATAGCAGGCTGAAGCTGGTCAGTGGCGTAGGCACGAGCGGTCATTCCAAAGGCGATGCAGTGCGCTGGGGAGCTGGGGAAGCTTGCCACTCTCTCCCTGTTCCTTCTACCGCCTCACACCGGGCCTGGTAAGCGCCGGCGTCGCCACTCCCCATCCGACACGATGCTTAAAGCTTCAACACCTTCACCACACCTTCCGCGAAGAAGAACATTCCGCTCGGATTTCCAGGGAGACAGAACAAGAACAAGAACAAAACAGGCAATGTTCTGTATTAATGTGGCACTTCAGGTATTTGTTACTTGTTTTCCTTTATTCGTCTTCCCCCCCCCCCCCCTCATTACTTTCACTACATTGAAAACATTTAAGGCGATTTTTTTTTTCCAGGAAGTAAATGTTCGTGGACGACGTAGACGGTAATTTATAAGACAACGCCTGTTCATAATTTTATTCAGAAAATGTTCATTAACAGCGTCATTTATTCCATTATTAGATGTTGTTTATTCTATTAATGGTGTCATTTATTTTACTCGCTTGTTTCTACTAGTCCAATGATTCGACACAAAAAGCTAAGATCGACGGCACTGTACAATAATGAGGAGGAAAAGTCCAAATTATCCAAGGGACATAATTGCAATTATAGTTAGTAAATGCGGAAGAAGAAGAAGAAGAAGAAGGAGGAGGAGAGGAAGAAGAAGAAGAAGGAGGAGGAGGAGGAAAAGAATAAGAAGAAGAAGAAAGAGAAGAAGAAGAAGAAGGAGGAGGAGGAGGAAAAGAAGAAGAAGAAGAAGAAAGAGAAGAAGAAGAAGAAGAAGAAGGAGGAAAAGAAGAAGAAGAAGAAGACATCTATGTTGTTTCATAATTATGACATTCACGCATATTGCACTCCCTGCCACTCAGACTAAGACACTCCCATCCAACCTGTCGTTCTTCTGTGACAGCCTGTCCATTATTTGCCAGCAACTCTGTGAACTCACTGAGTCATTCACTCACTCACTCACTCACTCACCCACTCATTCACACAATCGGTGGGGAGACGTAATCACTCAAATCACGTGTCAGAACACACAAGAATGGTCCATTCAACTGTTGAAACCATGTTGACATACGCTTATCACAAGCCCAAATGCCCATTTTTTTTCTCCCCGCAGCATTCGTTACATCTCCTAAATCCCTTAAGAAAGGTGCCAGAGAGAGAGAGAGAGGCCCCTGGTGATCCCAACCCACCCACCCACCCACCCACTTTAGACCTGTGATTGAGTGAGTGATTCATGCATTGCTTCTAAACCAGGCAGGTCAATTTGTGAGCCGAGTTCCTGACTGATCAGAACTGTTTGACAGTACTCTACGATGACGAGGCAGATCCTGAGAGAGTTGAGTGATTGATCCCGGGGCGAGTAGCTAAACGCGTTCGCCAAATAAATGAAAGAGATAAACATGAGAAACTGAAATCCTCCTGCTTTCTCTCTCCCTCCCCCCCCCCTCTCTCTCTCTCTCTCTCTCTCTCTGGACACGGCAGTTGGAGGTTAACAAGTTGTTCCAACTTTTCTAAAAGCGCGCGATCGATAGATCGCGGGGAGATAACTGAAGTTTGGGAAGGATCATTTTGGTATTGGGAGGTTAGACACGGGGTTGCCAAAGATTCTTTCTTTCTTTCTTTGTCTCTCAAATGAGGGATCAAGACGCTGTCCGATTGGCGGTCAGCGACCCATAGCTGACATGCTAGTGTCAGGGTTAGTAAACCATAGCTGACATGTTAGTGTCAGGGTTACTAAACCATAGCTGACATGCTAGTCTCAGGGTTAATAAACCATAGCTGACATGCCAGTGTCAGGGTTAGTGAACCATAGCTGACATGCCAATGTCAGGGTTAGTAAACCATAGCTGACATGCTAGTATCAGGGTTAGTGAACCATAGCTGACATACTAAAAGGTTAGTGAACCATGACTGGCATTCTAATGTCATGGTTAGTAAACCATAGCTGACATTCTAATGTCATGGTTAGTAAACCATAGCTGGCCAAGACCCGTACCAACTTTCCTTTGGTACTCCCAGTAACACATTTACCCTGGCTAACGGGGCAGGGATTGCAGTAATCTTCATGGGGGGGGGTGGAGCCTGCTAAAGAAGTACTGCACACACCCTGCTTTTTAGCTCACTCAGGGACTGAAAAAAAAGTTGGTGCCATTACCCGCTCCCAATCCGACACGATGCTGTGTATCAACACCTTAACAGCATCGGTTGTAAAAGAACACCAGCTAGCAGCTCCTGGAAGAAGAAGAAGAAGAAGAAGAAGAATTCTCTTTTCTTACCAGCATACCTATGACACTATGGTCTCCGGCATGATCACAAAATTTAAGAAACGAACAAAGACAGATAAAAATATATATATAACATTGCCGACTACGCCATGTGAGAGTAGCTTTGAAGTGTAGAACTGGAGTGTGGGGCAGGTGTAAGATTAAGAAAGTGGTTAGCTGAGTGAGAGACTTGACGAGTGAACAGTTTTAGATTGGACGTATGAACATGACTTGACTGGAGTATCATGGTCACCCACTCCTCTTTAATGAATTAAAAACGGCAAAAAAATGCTTACATAAAAGTCATCTCCCAAGCTGATCTACACGAAGTATTTGCAGGCAAAATTAAACGCCTAAAAGTAACGCCCAAGGAGGCAACTTTCAACATATGCTATAAGCTATGTGCCTGATAAACTCATATTATATAATATTTTCCTCACTGGCACGCATGATCGGTGTATACATATTTTTAACCTAGATATCGCAAACATTGCGACACCTGAATCGATACTGTGCTACTGTGAAGTGACTTTCGGAACACCCTGTACAGTGATGGCTATATTTATCCATGTAATGCAGGAAGAGCTTGCTAGAGAGAAAGTATCGATGCCTATCACTGTCGGTGTTATCATGTTTCGTGAGAACTTGTTTATTGTCAGTCTTCATCGCCCGGCATTAAACAGCTCCAGATGTTCTGAGTAAGAGGTTCTGTTACCTTCTTTTGAGCGCCCTGCATGGAGGGTGTTCCCGTAGTTGTCGCGCGCAAGACTGCAACAGAAGAAGGTAAAGGTACAAAGTAATACCCGTGTTTTTTCCATACCATTAAGGCATATTGGGGACACGGTATGTTAGGCCCGTATTTCTAAGGCCATCGGCACAGGAAAGTGTGATGTGGCCATTATCACGCCATGCCTCATTCACCTGTTCACCTTCCTAGACTTCTTTGGTACCCATTTTTAGAGGCTGGGTGGACCCCGGGGCGTTGATGGTGTTGTGGTACCAGAAAACCCCCCTCACTGCTATGACTTAAACACGGTACCATAGGATTAGTAAACTGAGTGACAACTGAAGAAGGGCTTGACTTAATACCTTTTCTCTACTTTTCGATCGCTTACACAGAATTAAAGGAACACTTTACACAGGCACACACAAATTATGCTGTCAGATAAGCATACCCACATGCTGGGGTGGCCCCTTGCGTTACTTATCTGCTTACCTATCTATTACTTACCTGCCTACTTTCTTGTCCAGCTGTCTGTTTATCTCCCAGTCTAATACTTTATTTCACTGCTACATTCACGGCCCTAAACATGAAACTTTTATCCCTCTATTCACCACTTTCCCAAACATGTGAAATATTACTTCCAATGTTCCATTTCAAAGAAAATGGAAACCAAACATCTCATATCAGCTGACACAAAAACTGTGAACTCCGCAAACCAAATTCAAACAAACCTTCCTCTTCCCCCCCCCCTCCACACCCTCTATGTGAACTGAAGCCCAATAATCACACCTCCACCCTCTCCTCCTGTCAGCCTCTCGCTCGACAGACCAAAATTAACAATTAATGACGCTCTTAATTAATTTTTGCAACCTATCGTCGAACGAGTGGTTATAGTCAACTCCGGGTATTAGCAAGGTAAATCAGTGTTGTGAGCCATATCCTAGCAACTGCCGTCTATTGGGAAATCATTGTTGTGTGGGGATATACCCTCCCTCTGTGTTTTGTACTGCCAGTTGGTGTCAGGTCCGGTTGGCCTACTTTTTTTTGTATGATTGAAACCATAACTTCTGGTGGCTGTCAGATCCACAGCTGGAGATTTATGATATATGACGGATTTTTTATTTTTATTGTTTTTTGTTAAAGACATGAATAATTTATAATTTTCAGACTTTAAATAGAAGACAGATGATGATGATGATGATGATGATGGTGAGCCCCAGCACATTCACAACATCGGCTGGAAATAAGGGCAGCTCGCAGGGGGTCCAAGGAGACAGAAGGCAAGACGTGAGAAGTTTGAGAATTAGTGCCAGAATGACCGAAAGTCTTGAAGAGAGAGAGAGAGAGAGAGAGAGAGAGAGAGAGAGAGAGAGAGAGAGAGAAGAAAGTGACAACGCTGATTTGACAGTTGTAGGTAGTTAGTTACCCAAGGGCTACCTGTGAGTGCAAACAATGGCTTATCACCCCTGTCTAAGTGGGGTTTTAGTCCATCATGTCATAGAGGTAACTAGAGTATAACGCTAGTGTCCATGGTTTCTCTGACCCGATGGTATACTAGAGGGCGATGTGGTCAGCATCGCGTCTGGCCGTCCTTCTTTCTCCAGTTCTAGGAGAATTCGGGTTTTTATGTTTAGCTGGGCCGAACTGCTCATGTGAGCTGAGCTCACTAACTACCGCGACACTCATGTGCCCTCCTTTATATCGGATATCGAGCATGAATGAGAGTACGATTTTATGGATGGATGGATGGGTGAAAGCACTTACGTGACAAACAGACACACGGACAGATAGAAAGACACGAGAGACAGACACATAAGACAGACAGATGACAGACACGTGGACAGACAGACAGACAGCTAACGATCTATATAACCTCAAATACGCCCAGAATTATCTACGTCAATCATTCAACATAATATCACACGCACATAAAGGCGACAGGTGGCTGCATACCTGCATACACATGTCACATGGACCTTACCTGTCTGTCAAAGTTGTAACGTATTGTAGTTCTAACCCCTGCCGTCTCTATACAAGCAATAATGCTGAACATTCGGGATTAGGCCCCTCTAGAATGGCGGAAACCTAAGGTCCCCTAATTGTTTCATAGATAAAAAAGAAAAATTGATACTACAACAGTCCATGTTGCCAACTGAGATTTGAGCGCCCCTCTGCGAGCCGTGCAAACTCTGACATACCTGGATTAACACCGGTATTTGCTATTAGATAACAGGAACACAAAAATTCCTGCCAAATCGAAAGCCTGTGATAAATGTTATTTTCATGATAACGTGAAATTATGTCGCAACCAGGTCTTGCGTTTTTTTTTTTAGGTTTGCCAGCCCGGTCTGAGGTTGTTATCGAACGTACAAGAAAACTTCGGGTAAAATTTTTTTTTTTTTGGGGGGGGGGGGAAGAAGAAAAAGGTTGAAGATAGAGGTGAGGGGAAAAGGGGGTTAAGGGGAGGGATGAGGGGTGGGGGTGGGGGGTAGGGTTATGAAGGATGTGGTGGAGGTGTGCTGCAGCAGCAGGTGACAAATCTTTCTCTCTCTCTCTCTCTCTCTGAGCCTTAAGTGCCCAGGGCACATGGGGCTTCCGCAAGGGTTTTCCACAAATACCTGTCCTTTGCCTTTATTTTTTCTGCTCTTGCCCAGGTGGGCCCTCTATTGCTCAACATAATTTCTGTTTTTCTCCATGTCTCTTTTGGTCTACCCTTACTTCTGCTCCCCTGCGGTGTCCATCTTAGTGCTATTTGTGGTTATGAGTTGTCAGTCATTCGGAGCACATGTCCCAACCATCGCCAGCGTCTTTCCTCAATAATTGTTGTCAGTAGCTTCATCTGCATCTCTGCCAACAAGATGTTATTTCTCATGGTGTTTGGCCAAAATATTTTTCTAATTCTTCGTAAACATTTAGTCTGGAAAGAATTCAACTTGTTTTCTATGGTTTTGGTGATTTTCCAGCATTCACTTCCATAGAGTAGTACACTTAGAACATTACTCTTAAATATCCTGATTTTCGTATTTATGCTTAGTTTATTTGATTTCAATATATTCTGCAGCATTGCAAAAGCCTGGTTTGCTCTAGTAAGTCTGCTGTTGATGTCCTCTGTGCTGTCTCCATTTTCTACAACTCTGCTGCCAAGGTATACAAATTCATTGACCTCCTCCACTAACTTGCTATCTACTCTGAGTACATTTCTGTTGTTCACATTTTGCTTCATTAACTTTGTCTTAGGTGACAAATAGTCACACACAAAAAAAAAAACCGGCATCTGATTCCAGTCTGGAAGATCATATGAGGGTCTGCGAAGGATCATGTGGGGTTCAGCTTAGGATATATAGATTTTAATAGTAATTTTATTCTTGTATAACTCAGCGAGTCCAAGACCCCAAGTCCTCGTTGTACGAATACTCATGTTTTAAACGTAATAGTAAATGAGGAGGAAATATCAGAAGAGGTTTATTGAATTATCGTTGACTTTAGAAGGAAATATAGACGTCAGATAACGTTAGCCCTTCCCTGCCATAGATGGAGCCACCGACCACCTAAGGCAACAGAGAAAACCCTCGACTTACGTAACTGGGTCGTTCTACAACCCTATGCGTAAGTCGATATTACGCATATCGGAGACATGATTCATTATACATCTTATTCGGTATTTTACGTTACCAGATTGTTTCGTAAATTTCCATAGATTGTTTGCGCATATGGTAAACTTTTTACGTAAGTAACGATCTACGTATATCGGAAGTACGTAAATCAGGGTCCGTTTGTGTAGTGTAAGTAGCCTTTTCTGTTTTTTGTTTTTTTTTTTGGTTGTTTTTAATCTAAATATCTCTCCACACTAGAGGATATGATGTGGTCAGCGGAATTATTCAATCATTTCAGGAAATCGCGAAGCGGAAGTTTTAATTTGTTGCCAACACGTAGTGCAGCAAGTAGTTCTTGTAAAGAAACTTCTGCAGCGAGCGAGTCTGCCAGTTGCGAGGTTTCCTGTAGCAAAAATGATTGTAGCGAATTTTCCTGTAGTGAAAATGTTTGTAGCGAGGTTTCCTGTAGCAAAAATGTTTGTAGCGAGGTTTCCTGTAGTAAAAATGTTTGTAGTGATGTTTCCTATAGTGAAAATGTTTGTAGCGAGGTTTTCCTACGCATCAAGATAAGTAGCAAAAATAAGAAAGTAATGAAAATGAGAAACAAAACAAGTAAATGGGAGAAGACATAGCAGCAATAGGAAGTAAATACCAGTAAATGGGAGAAGCCGTAAGCAGCAATAGGAAGTAAATACCAGTAAATGGGAGAAGACGTAAGCAGTAATGGGAAGTAAATACCAGTAAATGGGAGAAGACATAGCAGCAATAGGAAGTAAATACCAGTAAATGGGAGAAGCCGTAAGCAGAAATAGGAAGTAAATACCAGTAAATGGGAGAAGACATGAACAATAATAGGAAGTAAATACCAGTAAATGGGAGAAGACACGAGCAATAATAGGAAGTAAACACAAGTACTCGTAAATGGGAGAAGATATAAGTGATAAAAACAAGCAAAAGTAGAAGAAGAAAGGAAAGGAAAAAAACAGAGAAAGATGAGTCGTAAATAAATTAGAAAATGACAGATTATAGAAGAAGTATGAATGAATGAATGAATGATCTTTATTTCAAAGGGTGAAGAATTGGGTGCGCAAGCCCTTCTTACATTCTGCCCTTCATCACTCCATCTTTCATTCTTCCCACACACTCGATTTAATATAAGTATATAAACTACGTGAAAAAAAAGTGTCAAATAATGCAAAAAAGAAACTATTACATTCACAAATATAAAATAAAGAACAACGTGGGAGGTAAGTAATGTAACAAGACAGCGTGCACACACACACGCGTAGAAGAAGAAGATGAAAAAGAAGACGAGGTGAAGAAGAAGAAGACAAGGTGAATAAGAAGAAAAGGAGAAGAAGAAGACAATGATGATGATTATAATGAGTAAGAAGAAGAAGAAGATGATGATGATGGTGATGATGATGATGACGATGATGATGATGATGATGATGATGATTAACAAGAAGAAGAAAACTATAACTATCAACCACGCAGCAACAAACAAACAAACAAACAAACAAACAACAGCAGACACACGCATAAGAACAGAAAAAAAAACGACTGAAATATTCCACACTCACTTCAGACTGCTCTACCACGCTTAACAGTTTACTCACTCCTGCGTGAAATGTGTCTGGACTGAGCACTCAGTTAAGGACGTACATAATTACGACTCGACAAATGAAATCAATAACAAGCTCGAAAGCAGTGACTGGATACAGTCAGAGCAGTGATATGAAGCCAGTTCCTACCTTCACCTGGGAGAATCAATGGCGCCACGCCGAAACTTCGTGGCAAGCAGCTAGGAAGGATGTAGAACTGTCTGTCAGGAGGGTTGCTGCCATTATGTGTTTTATGTGTGTTTGCTGTTTTTTTAGGGATTCTTTTACTTTTCATCATCATCATCATCATTATTATCATTATTTCCTTATCTCCTTTTTCTTCTTATATGTCTACTTTTTCAGCTTTGACTTCATAATCATCATCATCATCATCATCATCATTACTATCATTATTTCCTTATCTCCTTTTTCTTCTTATATGTCTACTTTTTCATCTTTGACTTCATAATCACCATCATCATCATCATCATCATAATATGTTTTGATGCTGGTGGTATAGGTCATGACGGAGCTCTCTTTCTACAGCAATATCTCCCACTGCAGCTACAACATACTCTACTACCATTTTACATGCTACAACAGACTCTACTACTATTTTACATGCAACAACAGACTCTACTACTGTTTTACATGCTATAACAGACAATATTACTATTTTACATGCTACAGCAGACTCTACTGCTATTGTACATGCTACAAGAGACTGTGTAGTGTAACCAAGGGAACAGAGATCGAATGAAAGACAAACCTTGTTCTAAACATAGGACACACCGAAGAGGAACGAGTTGTGACGAAAGCGCAGATACAGAAGCTGAACTGTAAACTGTGACAGAAACGCCCTTTCCGAGTTGAGCTAAGAAAGAGCAGTGGTCAAATTATTTCACATGGCAAACTTTTTTAATGGGCACTTTTTTTTAACAGAACAAAATCCAGAACAAATGTTCCATGACTGCCTAATAGGTTCAGTCTTCCGTAATCAAATGTTGCAAGATGGTTTGAAATAAAGGTATACTATGTGGGAGTCACCAGAAAGCTGGAGTTAAGGGTAATGGCTATAGTCCCCAAGGTGGTGGAGTCTGCTAAAGAAGAATATTATAGCATAGCCTAGCACTCTATACAGAGTGGCGAAGAGACTAGTGAATTCACATGTCTCTCATGGCTAAGATCGTGGGTTCAAATCCCTCTAGACACCCCCGTATCTCTCTCTCCCTCTCTCTCTTCATCTCTCTCTCCCTCTCTCCTCTCCCTCTCTTTCTCCCTCTCTCTCTCCCTCCCTCTCTCTCTCCCTCTCTCTGTGTCTCTTCCAACCTTCAGAAATGGGTAAATATCTCCACCGGAGCTCAAGAGAGATAGGCGGTTGTGAATGAACTTAACCACATCACCCTCCCCCCTCTTCTGGAGTGTCGGCGGGTTAAGAAAACTATGGACGCTAACGTCATATCCCCTACAGAGGCTCTCAACGTCTCATGTCCCAACCCAGGCTGTTCCCGAAGCTTCCCCAATATATGAATTTTTCATCCAGAAAAAAAAAATATTATCACATTTTCTCTGATAATTACTGAAATTCTTCATTTCCCCCCCCCCCCCCCCCCAATCTAGAAAAAAATTACGTCCCTTTAGACTGGAAATTCCTTCCCAGGGATCCACCTGTCTCCCTGCTGAGAACCATTGGCCCTGTGGCAGGTTGCGACGACCTTAACCGGTAGGAAAATTTCAGAATGTCTGTACTAGAGCTACTGTTATCAGGTTTGGAGAAATACATCTGGCTGAGGCTATGAGTACGATCTCATTCGGTCCAGTTTGCTCCTCTTACGTGTACAGCGTGATATGGCGGTAGGTGAGTGTATGTGTGAAGTCATATGTTGTAAGTAGTGACAGCTCAACATACAGCCACATCCAAACAGATAAACACTTCACGCCGACTCCGACAGCGACTGAGGAACGGCCGTCTACATTGAAGAAAAGGCCCGAGCACAAGTCCAGCTCCAATATCACATGCGCTTCACCACTTCAGGCACATGACCCAGATGATGTTCACGTCTTCACTTTCTTAAGACCTGGACAGTCACGACGCACCTGGTAAATTATGAACTTAAGGTCAAGGAAAATATAGGTCTCTAACATAATATCTTTCATGTGTTTCTATAGTTACCTTTCCTTTCGTTCAAAGTTACCTTTCCTTTTACTGAGGGTATTATAATGTTAGTAACAGGCTTAGCCTGGCTAATGGAGGGACGTGATCGCAATACTATCCGTAGTGGAGTCTGCTAAAGAAGTGTTGAACATCCTCTGCTTTTTAGCTGCACTCACTGACTGAATAAAAAAGTAGCCGTCTTGGCCAGCTCCTAAGCCCAAAGAACACCAGCTCGCAGTTGCAGGGAAGAAGAAGAAGAAGAAGAAGAAGGAGGAGGAAGAGGAGGAGAAGAAAAAGAAGAAGAAGCCTCCCACAGAGAGTAATGTTTCTCTCTCTGGAACTGTTAACGTAAAAAAATTACTACAAACTCATGTGTACATATCTTAACAACTGGCCGAAATTTAATCATTTTTATCATTTCAGACCCCAGCAGGTTGCCATAGAAAGGATGTGCAGCAAATGACTGTAATATCGAAGACGAATGACTAATCTTTTGCATGTATTCGATTTCTCCGGCGACTAATGCTCACAGCGGGCGCTCTCGATTATACTAGGTGGTTATTCCGAAATACCCAACTGTTATTTGTCATTATTAGCACAATATATTTATGTTATGGTAGGTCCAGAGAGACAGTTTTACTCCTTTTCTTTAAATCCATGCACACATAATGGCCTGATGAAGCAGGCAGATATCACCTGTTGTAAGATTTTTGCTAAGTATCATTTTTGTTGAGCAACTTCTGTCATGTTTGATTACGCCCAAAGTTGTGTTGACATAATCGACTACCGTACGTGCAAAAGACAATGTTTGTACTGCACGGTCCAGCCATTTGAACCTGCCTCTTTTGTCTTCAAATTTAGCCCTCTTTTTCTTTTGAAATGACACTGCCCCTTAAGGCATAGTCGCTCTCCGAACGACTCTGTCATATGCATAAGACACACGTATTATATTCTTAAGAACGGCCATAGTGTTAGATTTAAGTAATTGTCACATTTCGCTTCTGTAGCGCAATAGATTGTAAGTATTGCCCCGCGTCTAATGTAATGCGATCGAACACACAGAGTGAATTAATTGGACAAGCCTGAGAGCTGTTACATTAAAGAAAAGAAGAAAAAAAAACTAGGACGTCGTTCCATTTTATGTTCTGGAATCTTCCACTAGAAATATACGCTCTAGAGCTTTTTCTGTTTTTAATTTCTCCTTGAAAACAGGTTAAAACAAAACAAAAGAAACAAAAACGCTCCAAGCCGTGTTTTTCTTACCTCGACTTAGGTAAATTCAGGTCAGATAAAGGGGTAAATTCAGCTCAGATAAATGAGTAAATTCAGTTCAGATAAATTGGTAAATTCAGTTGAGATAAATGGGTAAATTCAGTTCAGATAAATGGGTAAATTCGGTTAAGATAAATGAGTAAACTCACTTCAGATAAATTGGTAAATTCGGTTCAGATACATAGGTAAATTCAATAAAGATAAATGGTTAAATTCAGTTCAGATAAGTGAATAAATTCAGTTCAGATAAATGGGTAAATTCAGTTCAGATAAGTGAATAAATTCAGTTCAGATAAATGGGTAAATTCAGTTCAGATAAGTGAATAAATTCAGTTCAGATAAAATTTTTTCCACCTTCATATTCAAGGTTTTAGATGAACCCTTGTCATTTCAGTTGTTAAAACGAAAACCGGGGGGGGGGGGGGGGATTGTTACTTATAATTAGACAGCAGTGTAGAGTTGAAAGGGCTCATTGTGTAGAAGCTTGGTGTAGTCCAGCTCGCAGATGCCGGCCTTTGCAAGCGAAGGGATTAGTTTGAACACGTCAGTTAAACAACAAAAACAAAACAGTTGAAGACCACGCTGGTGTCTGAGGAATCTGCGGAAATCACAGACTGTCTACTGGCAGGGCGAGGTACACCAGAGTGCACTGAATGCATAATTGCAATCATAAGGGGAAATATATGTATGTTTTATAGAAAGGGGTACCTGACTCTTTCTGTAGCTGGATTGAGAGTCGACAGGTCAAAGAAAATGTAGGCATTAATACCATTGCCTCCCCTTTCGCCTATTTAGCGCTATTTTACCGTATAAAGTTGCACTGTTTGCAGACAGCGCTATGGTGACTTGGAAACACGCTCTTCCAATCGGATAAAGAATGTGTTAACTCAAGAACTTTTCTCTTTTCGCGGAATGTCTCTAATAAGTCGGCTTCTGTACACGCTCCAGATATACGTAGATCACATCTATGACATGCATTTCCCGGCTGACACTTAAGTCTAGATCTATGAAGAAAGTATGTAGTTTAAAAAATTCACTTCAAAACAGGTATTCTCCAGGTCTGAAGTTACAAAATGTTCAGTACCACAAAAGCTGTTAAATCCTGCTTTATTGCTAATGATTATGTTGTCTAGCACATGAAACTAACGTCTCAGTCTGTCATTTGCATGTCCTTTGCGGAACTTCGCCTCCCTAACAGCTCTCCTGTACGCCTCTCGGTTGTAAGCAAGATGGCCTGCTGCTGGTGCATCCATTTGCAGATCATCAACGATGTCTTGCAGCCATCTTCGCTTTGGTCTTCCTCTCTTTCTTTTTCCCATTATGTACCCTTCCAAGACTGTCTTCTCTAAAATGTCATGACGTTTAATGTGTAATAAATATTTAAATTCTCTCTGTTTAATCCTCTTTACCAGTCAACCTTCTTCATTATTAAGTTCTTGTAGTATGGATATATAAAACAAAGTGGATATCTTCATATGTTAGATCATTTTTATATTAGAATGCAATACAGAAAATCTTTTATATATTTAAGGGCAGTAAGGGCATGTAGGGGTGCAGATGTCAACAGTGATCACAATCTGTGAATAGGGGAAATAAAACTAAAACTGAAAAGCCAACACAAGAAATCAATACACAGAAAAATAAACAGCCACAGCCTACAAGAAGAGAATACTAACAGTAATTTCAATCAGGAACTTGCCAGTCATTCCAAAACACACAGTGAAGTAGAGGAGATAGGTATAGATGAATTATGGAATTCTTACAGCACAGCCATAATCACAGCAGCAAAAGCAAGCGCTGGACTGAAAAAAAAAACGAATAGAAAACCATGGATATAAGAAAACATATGGAAGTATATACGTGAAAGACAAGCAGCCAAATTAGACATGTTGAATGTAAAGACAGATCTTGGCGAAAGCAGCATACAAAGAAATAGACAAGAAAGTAAAAAGTTCATTTAGAAGGGATAAAAGAGAATACATAGACAATATGGCGAAGGAGGCAGAGAAAGCAGCAAAAAAACAGGAGACAGCAAAACTTTATATAACATACAAAAGAGGCTGACAGGTACTATTACATTTAAAGAAAGACCAATCCTTAGCAAACCTGGAACCCTATTAATATCAGGTAAAGACCAAAAGCAAAGATGAGCTGAACACTTCCAAGAAATACTTAATTGACCACACCCAAAAGAATTGTTAAACCTTGAAACCGACTTACCAGCCCCACAACTAAATGTCAACCTAGATGAAATTAAATTGCATGAAATTGAAACAGTAGTGAATCTAATGGCTAACAACAAAGCTGCAGGTGAAGATGAAATAACACCCGAAATATTAAAAGCTATCAATAGTGACAACATGAGACAACTACAGAGAATGTTTAATAAGATTTGGAAAGAAGAAAAGTTCCCTTCTAAATGAAAAAAAAGAATCATTGTTAAAATACCAAAAAAGGGGCAACCTTAGTGACTGTAACAACTGGAGAGGAGTAACCTTAATATCAGTTGTGTCAAAAGTATTTTGCAAGGTCATTGTGAATAGACTTAAAGATATAGTGGATGCTGTAATGAGAGAAGAACAAGCAGGATTTCGAAAAAGGAGAAGCTGTCTCAACCAGATCTTTACTCTAAGAATAATACTTGAAGAACATATTAAAAAGCAGAAACCATTAATACTGAACTTCATAGACTTTGATAGCATATACAGAGATTCATTGTGGAGAATTTTAAGTATATATGGAATACCATAAAAAATTGTCAACATCATTAAGGACTTCAACGATGGATATGTTTGTGCAGTAAAAACAGAAAAATGGATGAGTAAATGGTTCCAGAATTGAAACAGGCATGAAACAAGGATGTATACTGTCTCCTTTGCTTTTTGGAATTACAATAGACTTCATAATGAAGAAATGCTGCACAGGTAACACAGATATTGACTGGGTACATGGAACCCAACTAGAAGACCTTGATTTTGCTGATGACATAACTCTTATCAGTAATAATGTGAATTCCATGCAAGAAAAAACAGATATCTTGTCTTCACTGGGTAGCAAAATAAGACTTGAAATTAACAAGGACAAAACACAAATAATGAAACTTCCCATTAATCAAAATGGAAAAATACATGTAGAAGGGACAGATATTGAAGAAGTCAATCAATTTGCATACCTTGGCAGCTACATAGACCAGGATGGTGACACCAGAAAGGAAGTTAGGATCATAATTGCAAAAGCAGCATTGATCTTCAAGAATCTTGAGAACATATGTCATTCAAAAGTTATAAACACAAAAACCAAGTTAAGATTATTCAATTCAAATGTAATTCCACTCTAATTTATGGATTCGAAAGCTGGAAAACAACTAAAGAAATAGACAAGAAATTAGACTCTTTTGAAAACAAATGCCTAAGGACAATACTCGGCATCAAGTGGAACGAATTCAAGAACAATGCAGAGATAAGACATATGACTGAACAGCAGCCAGTCTCACGAGTGATCAGGAAAAGGAGATGGATATATGTTGGTCACGTGATGAGAAGAAACAGTCAGAGAATACCAAAACAAGCTATCAAGTGGAACACAACAGGCTGAAGAAAAAGAGGCAGACCACATGAAACTCTGAAGAGGACATTGTTAAGAGAGGCCAAAATAATAGGCATAAAATCTCTTATTGAGTTGAAAAGCTCGCCGAAGACAGGAAAAATTGGCAAACTACCTTGCGAGCCCTATGTGACGTTTAACGGCACGGGAAGGATATATATATATATATATATATATATATATATATATATTATATATGGATATATTTTATTCTTTTCTGTGTCGATGATAATTGAAGAACTCTTCTGTAACATTTACATTCAAAGGCATCTATGTGTTTCTCAGCTGTTTTGTTAAGTGTCCGTGTCTCACGGGCATATGTTGCGATGGAAATATGCACGCCCTTAAAAATCTTATTTTACTAATGTCTGCATCTACAAAATGTCTGAAACTGAGGACTGCTTCTACAAAATGTTAGGTCACTGGATATTCCCTCAGTAAATATCAGATTCTCAGAGTCGCATTCCCAGACTTCTTTTGTGTGAAATTCTTAACTTACTTGTATCACATTCCAAGACCCTCCTGTGTCATATTCCCAGACTTCCTTGTTTCACATTCACAGACTTTCTTTCAGCACATTCACTGACTTTCATGTGTCATATTCCCAGATTTTCTTGTGTCAGAATCCCAGACTTCATTGCGTCACATCTTCAGATTTTCGTGTGCCACATCCTCAGATTGTCACATCCTCAGATTTTTGTGTGTCACATTCCCAGACTCTCTCGTGTCACACTGTCAGGCGGGCTTGCGCATCCAAATTCTTCGAGATTTGAAACTAAAATTTCATCGTTCATCAGATGTTTACACTTTGTAAATTGAGGCGTAGTCTCATATATTGTACGCAGAGATAAGACAGATAAGCAAACAATAACCTGTCTCATGGGTGATCGGAAGAAGAAAATGGACATATGTAGGCCATGTGATAGAAGAAACAATCAGAGAATACAAAAAACAAGCTATCAAGTGGAGCACAACAGGCCGAAGAAAAAGAATTTGACCTAGTGAAACTCTAAAGAGGACATTGTTAAGAGAAGCCAGTTTAGTGGGCATAACATCCTTTGATGAAGTTGAAAGACTCGCCTAGAACAGGAAAACTTGGCAAACAATTATGCGAGCCCTATGTGCCGTTTAACGGCACGGGAAGGATGTAAGATATATACTGTAAAAAAAAAACGCATATCTTATATAAGCTTCATTTTTTTATATGTTATGATAAATTTTTTTTTTCCTGGGTATCTCAAACCACACCAAAAATTGTCACCAAGATATCAGGTCCATGATTTAGCGTGAATTTTGCTATTCTCGTGTATAGTCAGAACGCAGTAGCTGCCCTTGCTAATCACGCATTTTTTAAAATTATAACTCACGTTGCGTTTATGGAAAAATCGTGATTTGTGTGGTGAACACAACTCACTTCCCACGCAAATGAAACCCTATAAAAGGATAAGGTTACACAAACAAATTCAGTTAATTTTCAAGCAGACAATTATGGCGCGTCTATCGCAAAATTTACGAAACATTGTTGTTGGGCGCCTGCACGCAGGCGAAAGTCAAAGTCAAGTTGCCAGGCATTTAAACGTGCAGCAGAGTACCATCAGTCGACTTTGGATTTTCCAAGCCACTGGCTCAGCTGAAGACCGGCACCGCAGTGGACGACCCAGGATTACAACAGCAGCTGATGATCGCTTTATTCTGGTTCATCACCTGAGAAACAGGTTTACAACAGCTCCTTCAAGTGCCTAGTCATTGCTTGCAAGACATCGTGTGTCTGATCAAACTGTCCAGAATAGAATGCATGAAGCTGGACTGGTGGCACGACGACATCACCGAGGTCCTGTCTTAACGAGACGCCATCGCCAAAATCAACTTGTTTGGGGCAACCAGCATCGGCCCTGGACAACTGCCAATCAATGGAGACGTGTCAGGTTTAGAAACGAATCTTCCTTTTTGTTGCACCGCCATGATATGCGGAGAAGGGTCTACCGTAGGCCAAATGAACGTTTTGCTCAAAATTGCATGGGGGGGGGGGGGTCCTGGGGGGGTTGGGATGCGGGTGACATGTAAAAAATAATCGAAAACGACCGATATTTGTGCCGAATCTATAGTTTTCGGTGTCGCAGAGATGAATAGGGACACTCTCGATGCCTTTTAAGTGCAAGTTCACCCCCATCGGCATGGAGGGGGGCCTAGGGGTGAGGGTAAGAAATAAAATATCTAAACTGACCGAGATTACTGTCGAATCCATAGTGTTCTGGGTCGTTAAGCTGATTGGTTACAGTCCTGATGACAATTAAGCCCAAACAAACAAACAAATAAACAAACACCGAATAGAACGAATAGAATTCTGTAGGACAGTCTAGACTCTGTATAACCATCTAGAAGGTTGTGGAAATGAATAGAACTTTCGTGATTGGGATAAATAAATACCCGGACAACAACGTCGGGTACTCAGCTAGTATATATATATATAATTAAACATTTTTTACATGCAGTCCTCAGTTCATTGCTAGACAGCATAATCATTAGCAATAAAGCAGGATTTAACAGCTTTTGCGGTACTGAACATTTTGTAACTTCAGACTTGGAAGCTACCTGTTTGAAGTGAACTTTTTAAACTACATACTTTCTTCATAGATCTAGACTTAAGTGTCAACAGGTGATGTGATCTACGTATATCTGGAGCGTGTACAGAAGCCGACTTATTAGAGACATTCCACGAACTAAAGAAAAGTCCTTCGAGTTAACACATTCTTTATCCGATTGGAAGAGCGTGTATCCACGTCACCATAGCGCTGTCTGCAAACAGTGCAACACTATACGGTAAAATAGCGCTAAATAGGCGAAAGGGGAGGCAGTGGTATTAATGTCTACATCTCTTTGACCCGTCGACTCTCAATCCAGCTACAGAAAGAGTCAGGTACCTCTTTCTACAAAAACTGGGGTACTCTTTGGCTGAATTCAAACAGCAACAACGAAGGAAAAATAAAGGACTTCTTCCAGCAGAAAGGTCGTTCATGCCTTCTCTCTGAACCATAAAGATCAAGTTGGCATTTTCCCTACAACTTCAAAGGATTCCATCAAGAGGCTGAGCCAATGTAAGGCAATGTCTGAAGAAGGCAAAATGTTATAATTACATTAAAAGCCACGTCGAGAAATGAAAGTAACACAGACTTTCTGCCAGTACAGTGGCGGAGTGAGAGTAAGGGAACATTTATAAATCATGTTTAAACGGGACAGCCGAAAGAGATTCTTACGGGATTTATTTTAACATATTTTTTTTTGGAACTAATTAATCTGCGCTCAAAGAAGCACTTAATATTTTCAATGTATTCTCCATCCATTGTATTCTCCATCAATTGTATATTCTCCATCCATTGTACATTCTCCATCCACTGTATTCTCCATTCAAAATATTCGCCATCCAATGTATTCTCCATCCATTTTATTCTTCATCCATTATATATTCTCCATCCAATATATTCTCCATCCAATATATTCTCCACCCAATATATTTTCCATCCAATATATTTTCCATCCAATGTATTCTCCATCCAATATATTCTCCATCCACTATATTCTCCATCCAATATATTCTTCACCCAATATATTCTCCATCCACTGTATTCTCCACCCAATATATTCTCCATCCAATATATTCTCCACCCAATATATTTTCTATCCAATGTATTCTCCATCCAATATATTTTCCATTCAATGTATTCTCCGTCCAATATATTCTCCATCTGCTATATTCACCATCCACTATATTCTCCATCCAAAATATTCTCCAGTCACCATATTCTACATCCACTATATTCTCCATCCAATATATTCTCCATCCACTATATTCTCCATCCGCTATATTCTCTATCCAATATATTCTGTATCCACTAAACCAAGTATATTCACCATGTACATACATTGTACTATTCATCCTCTATATTTTCCTTCCAAAATATTCTCTACATATTGTATTCTCCATTTAGTATTTATTCGCCACCCTATATTTTCTCCATCTATTGTACTCTTCATTCAGTATTTATTCGCACCCTATATTTTATCCATATATTGTATTCTCTATTCACTGCATTCTACACCCTCTATATTTTCCATTCTCTATATTTCCTATCCTCTATATTTCCCATTCCCTGTATTCTCCATCCTCTGTGTTCTGCATTCTCTACATTCTCCACAGGAATATATCAAATATTTCCAGCTCTAGACAGTCTTGTCATCTCCGTCCACTGTGTTCACTGTGTTCCCCAGACTCCTTCAACTAACTATCCAGCCCAGTTTCTTTCACCTGCTAACAAGTGTCCAGATTACTCCATACCTTTTATTCTTAATCCTCTCTCTTTTTTATTATTTCATAATTCTCTCATAATTGATTAATTTCAATTTACTTTCGTACCACTAAAGGAAGTCTCTAATAAAGCCGTGCAGAGGTGTTTCTGGGTTAACTTTTAACTTCGCGGGTGCTGGATATCACCACAGCATGGCCTTAAATATATGCGGAGAATTAGCTCTCCAAGCAGCAATTATGTTCGGATGTAATAGCCAATGCTGGGGAATAAGTAGCGCAGTAGCTAGTGGACTGAACTCTTATGAGAAAAGAATAAAAGCAAGCTGATGGTGTGATTCCAGTGTGTATCCAGTGGAAAACCCGCTGGATACAAATTAGTAGCTAGTTCCTTGGGCAGCCATTTTCCTCGTGCGTCTTTCGACTTTCCTGTTGCTTTATGTTAGTCAAAAGAAAGCAAGCCAGAAAAAGAAACTAAAATGATAATAATAATAATAATAATAATAATACCACTCCATATCCGAATCCTTATCTGTGTTTCATAATCGATTAAAAAAATTCGCACTTACACAGAGACTGCTCCGAAAAAAAAAACCAAAACACACACACACATGCACACTCTCAAATGGTCTGAAAAAAAGTGTCAAAATAAGACACTCAAATAAGTTCGAATTCATGCTAATCTACCGGATTAAAAGAGATTTATGTGTCAAAACATCGCCCGCAGATAAATCTACTAACTTTATGGCCAGAATTAGAACGGAGAGAAATAAAAAGCAACGTTTACCTACTTCTATACACGCGAGTATTAGTCCAGCAAATATTACTGCGTTCTTTTAATAGGGTGAAAGCGAATCCGTACTTGCTTCAGCTGTGTACTGAGCTTTGATTTGTACTATTAAAACGTATGTCAAAACAGTCGTACTAATCAACCGTATATAGAACAGTCGTCCTATTTAATCGTATAGCACACAAAGTCGAGAAAGAAAATCAGTAGCTCTAAATCTCCAAAGAGATACGTAAAAAAAGGAAAGATGGCTACAGGACGGATGGAAAAGGGGGAGACATAGATATAAGGCAACAACAGTTTAGACTTCAGAAACATCCCCCCCCCACCCCAAACCACACACACACACACACACACACACACACACACACACACACACACACACACACACACACACACACACACACTCTAACATAAATTAACAGTTAACACAAAATTAACCATTTATTACTCATACTGGATTTATCTTTTTAAACGGCTAAATGTAAGCAGAAATAAAGACCTTCTCAACTGACAAACAACAGTAGCTTTCCGATGCAAATGAGTAATTCAAAAAGTCAGAACTGTGGGCCTCGAGTTTAAACGAAGGAGATAAAAGAGTTTCATGTTGTCCTTTAGGCAACTTTGGTAGAATTTCCGAACTCACGGAGCGACTCTTCAAGATACGTGAACGGAGAAGAAACCAGTTTCTCCAGTTTTGTCCAAGCTAGATCATGTGATTGAGCGCAAAAGAAAACCCAGTCAAATGATCGACTTGAACCTCCTCGCGGTGAAGGTTGTTACTGATTATAATCATATAATGGGAGCAACAAAACGCAGTCCTAACACGCCGCTGACGCAGTCTGGGATATGATGTTAGTTCCCATATTTTGTTTGACCTGACAGTATACTAGAGGGTGATGTGGTCAACATCGTGTCTGGTGATGTGGTCAGCATTGTGCTTGCTCCCTTTGTCGTCTCCAGCTTCAGAAGATGCCAGGTGCCCATTTCTACGCCTTCAGCCGGAATTACCGAAGTTGTAATTTGTTTGTGTTTCAGAATACAGACTCAAGAAACAGACTTCTCTATTGGTCTGGTATAGGTGGAGCCACATAACAGCCCCATCCAAAAGCATAGCTTAGAACCATAACATGGTACCAGCCAGCTTCGCTTCGCCACGTTCTGCAGACGCCATTTTGACATCCGGTTCCGGGAAAACAATCTGGAAAAATTTAAAAACAGTAAACCACGGAAAAAAAAACAAAGAAACAAAGAAAAGGATTCAAAATAAGAAATACTACAAATTTACTTACCAGATTGTGAATATTTGTTATCCAGGTGCGACGAATGAAGGAAAAGGAATCCACACATCACATGATCCACAAGACAGTGCAAGATGTGGAGATTAATTTTATAATCCGTGGAATAATAATCAAATAACCACAGTTATAATCTTTCCTCACAAAAATACAAGGATACCAAATAAACCAACATTCCAGTTAAAAACAAGTTACAATTTCCACTTGTTAACAGTAAACCATTTTGTCATTGTTAACGTGTCAATCATGCTAATTACTTGATTAAAGATTCATCATCACGCAAATGAGATCATGAACCCTTGAATGAAAGAAAAACGTAGAGCAATTTATTCGCATAAAAACAACGAGCAATTTATCTTATTTAAATGATCCAAAATGTTTTCCACACAAAAAAGAAAGGAACTTCTTCTTCTTCTTCTTTTTCACCACCTCCTCCTCCTCTTCTTCTCTTTTTCTACTTTTCCTCCTCCTCCTTCTTCTTCTTCTCCTCCTCCTCTTCTTTTCTTCTTCTCCTCCTCCTCCTTCTTCTTCTTCTTAAGTCTCCCTGGAACTACGATCTGGTGATCTTTGCAGTCGATGCGGCTAAGATTTTGAGGCACAGCATGGTGTCGGATTGGGAGCAGATTATGGGGACTATTTTGTCAGCCCCGGAGAGGAGCATAAAAAAAGCCGGGGGGGGGGAAGAAGGGAGGGGTGCACTACTTTTTATTTTACCAGATTCCACCATGGGGACTACGGCGATCCCTGCCCTGTTAGTCAGGTTAAGCCTTTTGCTAGGGGTGGGAAGGGTCTTCATCATGTATGGATCGTCAACCCATGTTAACATACAAGATAGTTTCTATAGTAAACTTTGCAAGACAACATCCGTATATGTGATCTACTGTTTGTATATATACATATATATATATATATATATATATATATATATATATATATATATATATATATCTATATCCAGATACACATTTAGAATTAATCTTAGTACATACGATGTAGTGAGTAGTTACTTGAAAGTGTTCCTCAGTCAATGATCACTTGATACACGCGAAGTAATACAGACTTCATAAATAATCTGCGAGCTCGCGTTAGCCAAGTGGTTAGCGGGCTCATAGCTAGTCTCGAGACGGAGCTCTTTGGTTAGGACACTCATATCTGACAACAGAGCTCAGTAATTAGGACACTCACCACTGACTACATAGCTCTGTAGGTAGAACACTCATCTTTGACAACTGAGCTCAGTAGTTAGGACACTCATTTCTGACATCAGAGCTCGGCAGTTAGGACACTTATTTCTGACAACAGAGCTCAGCAGTTAGGACACTGATCTCTGACAACAGAGCTCAGCAGTTAGGACACTCATCTCTGACAACAGATCTCAACAGTTAGGACACTCATCTCTGACAACAGAGCTCAGCAGTTAGGACACTCATCTCTGACAACAGAACTCAGTAGTTAAGATGCTCATCTCTGACAACAGAACTCAGTAGTTAAGATGCTCATCTCTGACAACAGAACTCAGTAGTTAAGACACTCATCTCTAACAACAGAGCTCAGTAGTTAGGACACTCATCTCTGACAACAGAGCTCAGTAGTTAAGACGGTCATCTCTGACAACAGAGCTCAGTAGTTAAGACAATCATCTCTGACAACAGAGCTCAGTAGTTAAGACGATCATCTCTGACAACAGAGCTCAGTAGTTAGGACACTCATCTCTGACAACAGAGCTCAGTAGTTAAGACACTCATCTATGACAACAGAGCTCAGTAGTTAGGACACTCATCTCTGACAACAGAGCTCAGTAGTTAGGACACTGATCTTTGACAAACAGAACTCAGTGGTTCAATTCCGGACCGGAGAAGTTCTATCCCAATAATTCCAAACCTTTGTGCACAAAAGGACCACTTTACGAACCACATAAATGTTAACAGATTAACGTCTCATACAGAACATCGCAATACCGTAAATCCTTTCATTCAACACATGCGCTGAATACCAAACCACTAACATAAACGCGGCCTATCTGGTAATACTTCGAGGATCTTTTTGTTGTTTCGGACAATAGGTTGAGAACCACTGTTCTATCCCACCCAGACTGTATAAATGTGCACCAGACTTCTCCTCGAGCAGGGGAAGATAAAGATGGCCAGACAAGATACGGATCGCCCCATCCTCTTGTGGGCTGACAGGTTAGAGGAAATGTAGCCACTATCACATATCCTGTATATTCAATAGCGTATACAAGACTTGAGAGGTGGACCAAGACAGAGATGGAGAGACAACACAGAAGAGGATGCACAGAAAATTGGTGCCACCAGCTGGAAAGAAAAGATTAGGAATAAGGAGGAGAACTTCATCTGCAGCTATGAGCCTTAATGTCTCGGAAAGTTGACGAAGAAGAAGAAGAAGAAGAAGAAAAAGAAGAAGAAGAAGAAGAAGATACGGGAAGGCCCAAGGTCGCGAATAGTCAGATCAGGCCTAGAGATCAGTTACTGAATTTATTTTTCTCTAATAAGAAAAGAATGGAGAAAAAAGACGGCCCGCCAGGCCCACGAATAAGTCTGGACCCCGAGTGTGCAGCCAGACTCTCCCGGCTTCTTGTTGGGCTAGCACCGGGGGGGGGGGGGCGGAGGGGGCTACAATATCTTCACACGTGGCAGGGTAACAGAAAGGAAGCGTTATAAACATTGCTGGCTAACTCAGAATTAAGTGTATCATGAATGACTTTCTGCCCATAGTGTATCTGCCTGATCACCACACCACAGGCTATCTGCCCACAGTGTATGTGCCTAATTACTACAGCACAGATTATCTGCCCCGCAGCGTATTTACCTAATTACTACAGCACAGATTATCTGCCCCGCAGCGTATTTCCCTAATTACTACAGCACAGATTATCTGCCCCGCAGCGTATTTCCCTAATTACTACAGCACAGATTATCTGCCCCGCAGCGTATTTCCCTAATTACTACAGCACAGATTATCTGCCCCGCAGCGTATTTCCCTAATTACTACACCACATACTATATGCCCTACAGCGTATTTACCTAATCGTCACACCACATACTATATGCCCTACAGCGTATTTACCTAATCGTCACACCACAGACTATCTGCCCCAGGCGTATTTACCTAATCGTCACAGCATAGACTATCTGCCCCACAGTCATCAAGTGCACGGTTAAGGACACCCCGCTGAAACAAGCGATTGGTTCATTTGTCTTGTCACGTGATACCCGAAACTAAAACGAGGCTGTGGAAACTTGAGCCTGTCAGACTTTCAGAAAAAAAAAATAAGAGCAGCTTTTTTTCATGGACAGAGCACACATGTATAACATTTCCGCTTTTAAGTCTAACTCACATAAAAACATGCAGGACAAAGAAGCAAAAAGAAGCAGGAGAAAGTCTAAATTAACAATATGATGGATAACAAATAAGAAAGTAGAAAGAGAGGGGAGGGGAGAAGGGGTAGGGCGTTTATCTTTTTACTTGTATGAAGTTACGCCCGACAAAAGCGTCAATGTATTTCGAAGCACAGATAACAGAGTTCAAATAACCTAAATGCACCCTATACAGAGACCTCGGGGGCCATACATGGCCCCGAGAGGAGCATGGAGGAGAAACTCTGGGGTTCCTATGAAGACCTCCTGCTGATAGCGGGATTCTTGGTGGCAACCCGACTCCCTGTTTAGAAATTCTAAGCATACGAAACTGAACGAAGAAGGAGCAGAAAGAAAGAAAGAAAGAAAGAAAGAAGAAGAAATAACACAAAATGTCTTGTCTTTTTTCTGTCTGCTTCTGTTAATTTAGCGGAGAAAGGAAAAAAGGAAAAAAAAAAAGAGATTATCCTCTGATGATCAGATGTGCTCGTTATATTTGTCAGAGCGTCAGCGTCCGCAGCGGTTTACAGAGCATTGATCGAGGAAGATGGACTGGCCGAATCTGCAGGTCAATTAAGAGCAGAGGAGAGATTGAAAGAGGTCCTGCTTTGATCAGAGTTGGTTCAAATGATTTGAAATGTCAAGAATAGAAAATGGCGACGCATTAGATGTGACGATTTCACTCTCACACACACACACACACACACACACACACACACACACACACACACACATCTCCATGTAATTTTAGAGCACATCTCCATGTAAACTGGCTTCGAATTCTTTATAACTTGTTATCTGTTTTATATAGAGTTGCTACTGATTCCTTGTTAGGCTTTCATATCTACGATATTACACATCGACTCTTCCATTCATCCATCCACCCGTGTCCATGGCCGGTGATCGAGTAAGCAGTCACGGACCAGTGAGCCTTGTGGTGTCTTGCACGGCAGCAACAAATTCTCTCCATTTCCCACGGTCTGCAGTCAGCCCCCAGCGTTGTGCCCCGGCTGTGTTGCATGTTACCCACTCCTGCTTCTGCAGTTCTCCGCCAGGTAGACTCTGGTCGTCCTCTCTTTCTTTTCCCCTCGGGTGTCCATCTCATGGCTGTTTTAGCGACGTTACAGGAGTCTATTCGAAGCACGTGACCATTTTATATCTAGCGGTTTTTTTTTCTGTTACAGTATGTATGTCGTCTTGCTCACATTGGGCAAATAGGCCCCTATTAGCAGTTGTCAATGGTCGGTAAATATTCAAAATCTTTCCGAGATTGATCGTGTGGAATGAGGATAATTTGCCCGTTTCTTTTTTCAGTTGTTTTACATTGACTCTCCGCTGCTGAACAATGACTGCCATGTACTAGAGAGGCATCACGCTAATCTTGGGCCGATGAATTGAAGCTACTGGAGAATTTATCTCTCTCGTGTACTTTGCTCTCAAGCAACAGACTCATTCTTTTTTTTTTTTCAGCTTGGCTGAGGAGTCAAGGTTTGCGTTCTCCAAGGTTGTTAAGTTGTCAAGAAGCTTGTTTCTAGGGTTCAAACCCCAGGCCTTCGAGTGCAGCCATTGTAAACCACTGCCCATTATTCAGCATCGTATAGGATTTAGCCGCCAAAAAAAAAAAAAAGTGTGAAGATTCACCAAGATCAGACAAAGAGCCGTGCTTTCTTCAAGATCCACTAGGTTCACACAAAGAGCCGTGCTTTCTTCATTTTTGCTCCAGTTCTTCTGGTACTTCACACAGAAATGTTTTCTTTTGCTAGGTCGTATTATCTTAGAAAAGATCTACACTGGGTCGCATGATTTCATTAAAAAACTTTCCTAGGTCGCATGATCTCTTAAAGGTCTCCATTAAACAAAAAAATCTCAAAAAGGTCTTTATTAGGTCGTTTAATCTCAGAAAGATCTTTACTAGGTCGTTTGATCTCAGAAAGATCTTTACTAGGTCGTTTGATCTCAGAAAGATCTTTACTACTTCGTATTACTCAGAGATCTATCTCAGAAAAATAAGTTCCCGCACGTTGCTATACCTCTGTCGCTTTACAGTGTACCTCAAAGCGTACCAGATGTTCACATTATCACCCAACAAAAAAGCACTGAAGGCAATAACACTAACAGCAGCAAGCAGGTTTCGAAAAAGCTAAATAGTTCCATCTTACAACAGAATCTACTGAAGCAGGAGCGCCGATGACACATGTAAAGAAAGGACAAAGGAAAACCTTTGGGACAAGCCAAGAGATAAACAGAGAATCTGGCGGTCATTGAAAAGCTCACAGGGAAAGAGATGGTGAAGGGAAGCACAGAGATAGAGAGAGAGAGAAAGATAGCGGGGGTGGCAGACCAAGTGGCACATGAGAAAAAAGGTAAAGGCTGTGGGAAGAATTAACAAGGACCGCGCAAAGATGGAGAAGAATAGATCGTAGTTTAGGTCCACCATGCAACTATTTTATGACCTGTTGCATTTATAGAATGATAATAATGGTTGTAACAGCTGCATTACCTACTGTAGCAACAGCTGTAGTACTAGTAGTTATAGCTGCAGCAGTTATAGCAATAATAGTGATGATAACAGTTATAGCAATGCAGCAATTATGGTATAGCAGGTATAGTGATAGCAGTTATAGCAAAACTACTAATAGTAGTCATAATTGTAGCAGTTATAGCAAATAAAATTGTAATAATAGTTATAATTATAACAACTGTAGCAACAACAGTAATAGTAGTTACGATTGTAGCACTTATAACTGTAGTGGTACTAGTAATAGTAGTTAAAACAGCAGCAGTTATAGCAACAGTAGGCATACTAATAGTAATTATAGGAAATGAATATCAGTAATTAATAATAATAATTATAATAGTGATGATAGCAGAAACATTAAAAAAATGTGAAATAGTTACTAAATAACGTGCTAGAAATAGTAGTGGCAGTTGTAGTGGTTTCTATTGTAAAGTGGTAGCAGAATGACCTCTGTGTGTGTGTGTGTGTGTGTGTGTGTATGTAAGAGACAGTTGTAGCTGTATTCTTGTGAATGTTTGGCCCAGAGAACCTTCGCGAAGTTCAGATGAGAATAAACCGTCTGCCGCCATGTTGATCTTAGATTTATGATGCTGAGAAATACGGAAACCCGCGACGCCATGTATGCCATAAACTGAAAACTGCGACAACAGACCCCTGTGCCAGCACGTATACATATATCATTCAAAGATCCCAGCTACACAATCATTTCAGGCACAGAACTCTCTCCCCCCTCTCCCCAACTCAACTCTCTACAGGAGAATCTGTACTCTGGATCCCGACCCAACTTAGGGTCGTGGAGGGTCTGAGGTAGAGTCGCAAGACGATATTGTCACAAAATAAAATAATTAACAAAAAGGTGTAATAAAAGTATTACATACTGCTTTTTTCAAGTCTTAAAATAACTACACTAGCTACTATTCATTGAAATGTTTCTCTCTTTAGGTTGGTTTTCGGGCTTATGTTTTCAGTGTTTCATAATATCCTGAAAAAAAGTGTTGGATTATTTAGAAAGAAACATTTCACACATTCTTTTTGTGATTAGTAGCAAAGCAAAAAAATCACCGGAATAGTGTTAGATATTTCTTGCAGGTCACCTACCACTACTGATTTATGGTCGTCGGTCACGTAACGCCGATGATTTACGGTCGCGGGTTACATACCACTAATGATTTATGGTCGCCGATCATGTAATGCTGCTGATTTATGGTCGCCGGTTACATACCACTAATGATTTATGGTCGCCGATCATGTAATGCTGCTGATTTATGGTCGCCGGTTACATACCACTAATGATTTATGGTCGCCGATCATGTAATGCTGCTGATTTATGGTCGCCGGTTACATACCACTAATGATTTATGGTCGCCGATCATGTAATGCTGCTGATTTATGGTCGCCGGTTACATACCACTAATGATTTATGGTCGCAGCTTACGTACCATTGCTGATTTAGGGTCGTGGATCACTCAGCGCCCTTGGTTGATGGTCGCAGGCCGCGTACCACTGCTGATTTAGGGTTAAGAATCACGCACCACTGCTGATTTAGGGTTAAGAATCACGTACTACTGCTGAATTAGGGTTAAGAATCACGTACCACTGCTGATTTAGGGTTAAGAATCACGTACTACTGCTGATTTCGGATTGCGGGTCACCTACCACCGATGATTCAGGGTGGCAGCTCCGGTACCACTGCCGGTTATAGATCACCGGTCGCGTACCTTTGCGGTTCTTGGATCGCGCTAAAAAAAAATGGAAACCACTTGTGTACTGAGATGCTTAAAACCTGGGATGAGCTGCCGCAGTCTTGAGATATAATAACACAAGGCTGTGATTTTTTATATTAATGATTGAAATGTTCTCTGATTAATTAATTAATTCATTCATTTGCATGTCCCTTGCGGAACTTTGCCTCCCAAACAGCACTCCTGTAGGCCCCTCGGTTGTGAGCAAGATGGCCTGCTGCTGCTGCTGCTGCTGCGTCCATTTGCAGATCATCAACGATGTATGACTTTCCATGATTGCTGTTTGGGTTTCTTGGTATATTTCCAGAAGATAGTTTACCATTGCTTTCCTTCCGGGCAGTCACTGTACTAGTCAGTGATCGCAGCCATTGTCCCTACATTGAGATCATCTGCCTACCATCATAGAATGGTGACCATAACCAACATTACCTGTCAGCTGCTCTCCCATTCCATCCACCACCTGCTCTGATTAATACTGTCTTATAAATTCTGCCACTTGAATCGATGATACTGCTGGACTTTGTGAGTAATGGCGACTGTCACGTATAACAGCACACTTTGAGCGTTTAAACGTTAGCAGCCTAATGCACTTTCATACAGCGTCGTTAAACAAGTTGTGACCCCGCGAAGATGTTATCTTTCTCCATTGTCATTTTTTAAATGTATGATACACGTTGTTACTTCTTCTTTGTGTTCCCTTTCAGCAGTTCAGAATGTCACTACATGAGATGCTATATTGTTCACCACAAGACTGAAATCTTAACACACATAGTCATTCAAAAATTCAGATGGTTCGTTCCTGAACCAAATTATAGTTCACCTATCTTATCTTATATCTTATATCCTTCCCGTGCCGTTAATCGTCACATAGGGCTCGCAGAGTTGTTCGCCAATTTTAGTTCACCTATAGCAGATAATAATGTTCATCAAAAGAAATTCACAGGTATCAAACTGAGACATCCCTGGAGGCATTTTACACATAGTTTAAAAAATATCAAATCTTCTGCACTTCTCACATCACCATCATCGTCGCCTTTCACTTTATTGAGAGCATAGGCCACAGATAAAGGCTCTCCAGTCATCCTATTCTGACGCTGTGCTAATAATCACTTTATAACTTGAAATGCTATCTTCTACCTGTTCTAAACTACTTCTGGTTCTAAACTGCTCCTCTGTCCCCCTGAATATCTATTGACTCTACCTGCCCATCTGCTCTGCCTGTCGTTTCTGTCTTTCTGTTCTTCTTTTCTCTGTGCTTCGTCCTTTTTCATCTCCCCATCTTCCCTTTCCTAAACTGCATGCTTGGCTTATATATCGTAAATCATTTGTCCAGTAGGACACACCTCTAGATCTTTCTATTGGTCAGCTGGTTGACTACATACTGATTGAACTTTGGGATAAGTCGGTCCAGTCCCTTTGGTCATCTAATTGGTCCGCTGGACTTCTCATGTGTGCAAACTGAGTCCTAAAATGAAAAATATACCTCACCTGGCAGTAAGTCTGTTGCTTCAAATCTGTTTATTCATTTTTTTCGCGTTGTTAAACTCTTCTTATCCAGTATCAGGTGTTTGCGATACCTGTAGAGGATATCTGTTTACACACTGTCCGTTCGTCTGTCTCCATGTTGTTGATTTAACCATTCAGTTTAGCCTTGACAAGACTATTATAATCTGGGTGCATCTCTTTAGTCTACCTTTCCCTCATTATGCCCACTATTTCTAAGTATCTACTTAATTCATCGAAATACTACTAATACCGTGGGAGTGTTCCTCTCACACCGGTTCTCAAATTTTCAATCGTTCCTAAACTACATTCTGTTTATCGATAATAATCGTAACTATAATAAAATGCTAATAGTAATAATAATAATAATAACATTAATAATATTGATAACAATAATACTATCTTAATCTACAAGGCGCTTTGTTACACAGAGAGTTTGGCGTAGATGTCTGCGCGAACGGCAAAGATGACATATTTGTAGCAGGATTATTAGAAAATGTAGCAGTTGTAGCAATTATCTTCGTCTTAATAGTAGTAGTAGAAGAAGTAACAGTGGTAGTAGTAGTAGTAGTAGTAGCAGCAGCAGCAGTAATAGTAGAAGTAGTAATAGCAGTAGTAGTAGAAGTAGTAGTAGAAGTAGTAACAGTAGCAGCGGTTACGGTAGTAACAGATTACAATAACGCGAAACATAATTTGATATTTGACAAAAACAGATGGCATTTAGTGGTCTATACTGCTACATTGTGTCAATGTTGATTCAGCAGTAATGAAAACACAACCGTTCTATTTTTATGACTGAATTAACAGCGAGTAAAATATTACCAGCGACAAATTACAGCTTCATGTTAAAATGTCGTGGAGATAGTAAAAAAAAGCGACAACAGATAAACAACAACAAAAAGTATTGCAATAGCTGAAAATTAGACCCTAACTGTATCAATATGAAAACAGTTTTCGTGAAAATATGAATCCTGAAAAAAAAGTATCCGCTAGATTCCAAAACACACTGCACTGAGGAAACATTACGCCAGCGTGAATATCAAGCCGCCACTGAAAGGAGTGCGAGGGACTCCCTGTTTCCTGGCCAGCGCTGAAGAGGGCTGCTGGGTTTTCACACCGTTCGCAGACGGTCCTTGCCCCCTACCATCCCCCTCCACGTGCGGCTTGCCTCCTGGGTGAAAGTATTTCCGCCACGCACCCTGGGGTGGATAGAGCGGTGTGGCCGCAGAGGACAAGCTGCGGGCTTCCTTCGCTTGCTTTATAGAAATAGTTCAGTAAACTTACATGAAAATGTGCGCTTTGTAAATAAAATTCCCCGTTGAAGTCGATTGTTTAGTCCACGGTTTGGAAAATAGTGCAAACAGTACGAAACCTCGTGCAAAATTTTGAGCTCTTAAGTTCTGAAACATTCCACTACGGATTTTAGAAGTTAATGACTCTATTTTATGACCTTCTTCTTCTTTTTCTTCTTTGAGCAGCTGCTGAATACAACAGCTTTCAGAGCTGACGAGGCTCATTTCTGCAAACAAGACATAACCCTCATTCCTCTCTGTTCTTGATCTGTTCTGGCCAACTGTCGAGTCCAAGTGCGCGTATATCTTCTTCTAGGTTGCCTCGCCATCTTTGTCTATGTCTACTTCTTGGTATGAATTATATATTTTTTTTAAATTTAGATTTTCGGGGATTCCCAATACAGGTCTCCTTTTGTTTAGAGTCATTTCTTGCCTTCTCATTTTATAACTGAGAACTCATTCTTTTCTTAGCTTTTTCATAACTCATTGGTTACAATTTGGGACAAAATATACTAGACTTTATACACTTTAATTTATAACTCTTAGTTCCCAAGTTTAAAATTTATGACTTCCTAGATTAGAATTCTTGACTCATCATTTATAACTTCCAATATCCATTTCTTCCTGTCAAAATGATGCTGACGATGGGAGTCATGATTCCGGATTCTGTATGGCTAAAATATTCGATCCCGAATCCCAACAACCATATTTTTTTTCCCTTCGACTCCGCTATGACTTGTCTCCTTCGTAAATGGCATATTTCTATCTTTTCCGACTCCGATATCAACCATTTTTTAAAAACCCATACTGCTCCCCGACCCCTCTGTTTACAAAGCTGTTAAGAAGACGTCCATACAACAATCGCCATAATTTGCTTTCGTACGCCTATGGATTTGAATCGGAGCGCAACCTTCTAGTGTCAAAACTTATTACTGCTCGCTGCTTTATATGTAACTTAGACGTAGCACTCATTACTAACAGACACTATTGCTTAAAGGATTCGAACATGGGGCAGAAACTTTGCTCGTTTAAGCTAGCCAGTAATGGCTATCTAACAGATGAGTAAGCTGTTTTCCGTTATTAGAGATTCGGTGTCGTTGGAGACTATACTTACCAATCGCCCCTCATATTTTAATAGAATAAAAAACGCAATGTTTCGATTCCAACTTCATCAGAGAAATATAAATATCTCTCTCTCTCTCTCTCTCTCTCTCTCTCTCTCTCTCTCTCTCTCTCCTTCTCTCTCTGAACCTTAAGTGCCCAGAGCACATGGGGCTTCCGCAAAGGTTTTCCATAAATGCCTGTCCTTTGCCTTATTTTTTTCAGCTCTTGCAAAGGTGAACCCTCTATTGCTCAACATCCTTTCTGTTGTTCTTCTCCATGTCTCGTGTGGTACCCGGGATCTGCAAAGAATAGGACCACTGTACCCTACCACGCATGATCGTAAAAGGTGACTAAGGAGGGTTCGGCATAGGGCCAGCAACCCTATCTGGTTAAAAAAAAACAAAAACTATCAGACTGCTACAGAAACAGAAGAAAGGGAAAAAACAAATGCAGGTGGAAGGAATCGATCACATACCAATAAACAACAAGTGGAAACGATATGCGAGCAAGGAAAGGAGCAGATGTAGGAAGTAATTACAACCTTCTGTTAGCAAAAATAAAACTAAAATTAAGGTAGGCCAAAATCGGAGAACACAGAAAGATACATTTTGATACAGGAAAACTGAAAGACCAGCAAACAAGGGATGAATTCTCAACAGTACTTAAGAACCGCTTCAGTGTCCTACACACCAAAACCATAGAAAACAAGCTGAATTCTTTCCAGACTAAATGTTTACGAAGAATTAGAAAAATATTTTGGCCAAACACCATAAGAAATAACATCCTGTTGGCAGAGATGCAGATGAAGCCACTGACAGCAATTATTGAGGAAAGACGCTGGCGATGGTTGGGACATGTGCTCCGAATGACTGACAACTCACTACAAAAAATAGCACTAAGATGGACACCACAGGGGAACAGAAGTAAGGGTAGACCAAAAGAGACATGAATATAAAAATATAATACAGCATTAAAAAAAACTTATTTTTACTCTGGCTCTTTGCAGGACTGTCTCTTTAATGTACTGAATGGATGTACATATATATGTACAATGACATAGGGGAAATTCATGCAACTTATGTTGAAAATTATTAATATGGATTTTGGATTTAGTCAGTATTGGAGAGATGACATGCTAAAAAAAAACTCATTGAACAAATGACATCTATGGAAAAAAAAGGGGGGGGGGGTGATTGTCATACAGCTTCTGCCTCAGCATAATGGCGGAAAATTGTCATAGGACAATACAGGTGTAAAAAGGTAAAAGGTAAATGTAACCGTGTCGTGCCTTAGAGTCACATAGCGACATGGTGTTAGTGCCCATATGTTCTTTGACCTGTCGTCACATTAGAGGTCAGCATCACACCTGGTTGCTTTTCCTTCCCCAACTCCAGGAGAAGTCAGGTACTCATTTCTGCAGCTCGCTGACTGGGGCGCCTCCAGCTGGATTCGATCCCCCCGAAATTCGCCGTGAGAGACTAGTGCGCAACCACTGTGCCACGCAGAAAGGGCCTTCGCAAGGGTTTTCCACAAACGCCTGTCCTTTGCCTTTTCTTCCGTTCTTGCCCATGTGAGCCCCCTATTGCTCAACATCCTCTCTGCTGTTCTTCTCCATGGTCTCCTTTGGTCTACCGTTATTTCTGTTCCCCTGTGGTGTCCATCTTAGTGCAGTTTTTGGTAGTGAGTTGTCAGTCATCCAGAGCACATGTCCCAACCATCGCCAGCGTCTTTCCTCAATAACTGCTGTCAATGGCTTCATCTGCGTTTCTGCCAACAAGATGTTATTTCTTACCGTGTTTGGCCAAAATATTCTTCTAATTATTAAAAACAATTCAGACAGTTACAGAAACAGAAACAATAAAGATATAAAACACTGTTATTCTTAATGCAGACATTCTCACTTGTTAGTTAAAAAAAAAAGAGGACATAATGTAGCAACTGGTCTTCCATACAAGCACACCTAAGAGTCAGTACATATGCAATAACATGTAGAGTTTATCAAATCGATGACGCCTCCGGCCAACCCAATGAGACCCCACTGTTTGAAATAACAGGAATTTAAAACTTTCGAGCTGTTTTCTTGCTCAAAACTCTGTGGTAGGAATATTGCAAGATCGTGTTCTCTGATTGTAGAAAATAAATAGTTCACCGGTACCACCTGTTCGTGATTGAAAAAAAAAATTTAGCCAACAAATTTGTTGTGTTTTTTGTTGTTGTTTTTTTTTCTTTTGTTCTGTTTCGGTTTTTAAGAATAGAAACATACAACTTTCTGGCGGAGAAAGATTTCGTTGAAAATCATGAATATGGATTTTGGATTTAGTCATTGTTGGAGAAATTGGCATCTAAAAGAAAACTCACCGAACGAATGACAAATGACATTTTCTGTTCGATAGTCACCGCAGTTACCAATAATACAATTCAGTTCAGAGTAAACGTTTTATTACGTTTTTTTTTTTTAAAATTATGTTTCAGTCACGTTTTGCTTAGTCACAGTTAGTTACATTATACAGTTAGTTAGGACATTTTTTCTATTTTTGTATTGCTTGCAAGCAATGTTCCCTCTAAGGGTCTGCCGTCTGTGTGCAAAATGTTTAGCTCTGCAAAAAATGTGTGTGCAAATGTGCATAGAAACCATATATATATATATATACCTTAAAGGCTTGTATATTTAATAATAGGATAAGCCTGGTGTACTTTTCAGATACTGGTATTTAGTTAATGCTAATGGTGATTTCTTTGTTTACTTATTCAGTGATTCAGCTACAGTACTACGGAAACTATAAAAAAGACCGGTTGAAACATCCGATCCGAAAGTCATATCTCAACAAGAAGGAAACAGTAAAGGAAAAACACTCACCATCATTGTATTTTTCTTGGTCGCAGTTAAAGCACGGAGTAACATCTGGAAACTGGAAAGTAAAAGTAGCAGTTTCATTTTTCTTTTTCCGCGGCTCCAAAAATTTTCTGCGGGGTGTGATTTTTATGTGCTTGGAGGGAACAGTGCCTGCAAGGTAAGAAAGCTATCTATCTATCTATCTATCTATCTATCTATCTATCTATCTATCTATCTATCTATCTATCTATCTATCTATCTATCTATCTATCTATCTATCTATCTATCTATCTATCTATCTATCTATCTATCTATCTATCTGTCTGTCTATCTATCTATCTATCTATCTATCTATCTATCTATCTATCTATCTATCTATCTATCTATCTATCTATCTATCTATCTATCTATCTATCTATCTATCTATCTGTCTATCTATCTATATATCTATCTATCTATCTATCTGGCTGACTGTCTGCCTGTCTGTCCACCAACAAATCCACCTACTCGTCTGCTACCTATCTGCCTGCCTGGCTATCTACCAACCTACCTATCCACCAATCAACCCACTTATGTCTGCTAAACCTGCCTTCCTACTTATCTACCCCCTGCCCCCCCCCCCCCAGCGAGGCTACCTGCTTGCCTGTCTACCTACCTACTTACATACCTACATTACCTACGTATACACCAACAACCTGCCTATCTTTCTACCTACCCACCTACCTACCTACCTACCTACCTACCTACCTACCTACCTACCTACCTACCTACATACATACCTACCTACCTACCTACCTACCTACATACCTACCTACCTACCTACCTACCCACCCACCTAACTACCTACTTACCCACCCACCCCCTACCTACCTACCTACCTACTTACCCACCCACCTACATACCTACTTACCCACCTACCTACCTACCTACCTACTTACCCACCCACCTACCTACCTACCTACTTACCCATCCACCTACCTACCTACTTACCCACCCACCTACCTACCTACCTACCTACCTACTTACCCACCCACCTACATACCTACTTACCCACCCACCTACCCACCCACCTAACTACCTACTTACCCACCCACCCACCTACCTACCTACCTACTTACCCACCCACCTACATACCTACTTACCCACCTACCTACCTACCTACCTACTTACCCACCCACCTACCTACCTACCTACTTACCCATCCACCTACCTACCTACCTACTTACCCACCCACCCACCCACCCACCTACCTACCTACTTACCCACCCATCTACCTACCTACCTACCTTTCTAACCTACCTACCTATCTTTCTACCTACCAACATGCCTGCCTGCCTAGCTGTCTGCCTATCTACATAATTACCTATCCACTAACCAACTAAACCTACCTACCTGCCCATTTACATGCCTGAAATCTGTCTGTCTGCCTATCTGTCTGTCTGTCTGCCTATCTGTCTGTCTGTCTGCCTATCTGTCTGTCTGTCTGCCTATCTGTCTGTCTGTCTGTCTGCCTATCTGTCTGTCTGTCTGCCTATCTGTCTGTCTGTCTGCCTATCTGTCTGTCTGTCTGCCTATCTGTCTGTCTGTCTGCCTATCTGTCTGTCTGTCTGCCTATCTGTCTGTCTGTCTGAAACGATTTCTGCTACTTACTCCTCCTAGTCTCACCCTCTCTCTTCCTGTCAGACGAATCAGCCCTCTACTATAAGAGATAATAAAAAAAAAAAGAAAAAGGAGAGAAAAACCAAATAGATAATCATACACTTTAATCCTGTCTGCGTTGCTTCACGCCAATTATAAATAATAGCAATATATTTGTAAAGATTGCCATCATTTCCCAATAAGGTCATGAGCCGTATAGGCCCGGGGAAGTCACGCGAAAAACATCAGTCTTCTAAACATTGAAAAACATAACAGACCTTTTTTTCGCCTGAATCCGTCTCCAAAACTCTTCGTGACGGTAAAATTAAGCCCGATCGATCTTTTTCGAAGCCAATAGTTTGTTGTGAGAGAATCTTTGTCTCTGTGAACAAGAAGATTGTAGTAGGGGGGAGGGGCAGGGGATGGTGGGAAGTTACGTGTTGTTTCCACATTTTGCTTAGGTTTAATTATGATAATTTATGCCCGTGTGTAAGACACGTAAAAGACGGTTTGATTGGTCTGCGCTTTTGGGTTTCCTCCAATGAGCGTGTAGGTGGAGATGTAAAAAAAAAAAGGAATAGAAAGCTGAAACTGCAGAAAAAATTGAGTTTCTGTGTACAGAGTTGTTTCTGTAATGTGTTGTCATTAGTTCTTCATCTTCTTTGAATTTTTCCTCCCCCCCCCTTCTCCTTTTCGTAGACCTCATTCTTCTCCTTCTTTTTCTATTCTCCCTTCTCCAGTCAGCTTTAAGGATTCTCCCACTCTTCCAATCATCTTTCACTAACTTCCTAGTCCTCCCGTTTTTTTTTTCGTGAATATCCAAGTCCTACAATCTATTTTCCTGAATCTCAGACTCCTGCATTCTGACCTTGTGAATTTCCCAGCCCTCGTATGAGGTTTCATGAATCTCCCACTCTACACTGAGCTTTCATGATTCTACCACCCCTACATTCTGTTTTCCTCATTCTCCTACTCACACATTCAGCTTCTGTGAATTTCCCACGTCTACAATCAGCTTTCGTGAATCTACCACTCCTGCAATCTGTTTTCCTCAACCTCCAACTCCTACAATCAGCTTTCTCCAATCTCTCACTTCATTTTTCTCAATCTCCCACTCCTACAATCTGTTTTCCTCAACCTCCCATTCCTACAGTCAGCTTTCCCCAATCCCCCACTCCCACAATCAGCATTCGTGACCGTATATTAAAAAAAAAAGTCTGCACCATGATCTTACTGTTCACACATATAAAAGCGAAATTACAATGATTATGTTATCCATAGACTTGTTCATGCCTGCGTGTCTTGAAGGTAAGAAACGTTTCTATAAAGAAAAACGTCACTGATATCATCACCATTACGTCTGTGTGAGTGTGTGTGTGTGTGTGTGTGTGTGGCTGTGGCTGTTGCTGTGGCTTCTAAAGACAGTGAGGCTGTGTGTGGATGACATCTTAGAGACGGAAGTGCTTACACTTTGTAGATGGTCGAACAAACAGCAGCAGGTGGGAATTTTTTTTTCTTTTTTTTCTGTCAGTTATGTCCTGTTTCTTTTTTTTTGTACTGTTCATTCTCTCTCTGTGTGTGTCTTTCTGTCTGTCTGTCTGTCTGTCTGTCTGTCTCTCTGTGTCTCTCTGTGTGTGTCTCTCTGTGTCTCCCTCTATATCTCTCTGTCTCTCTCTGTATCTCTCTCCGTCTCTCTCTGTGTCTCTCTCTCCCTATCTATCTCTGTCTCATTGTGACTTCTCTCTTTTTCTATCTCATTCTTTCTTTTTTCTCTTTCTTTCGCTCTCTCTCTCTTTCTCTTCCCCTCTCTCTCTCTCTCACTCACACACACGCTCTCTCTTTTTCTCTCACTATTTCAGTCTCAAAAGATGAAAAGTTGAATAATAATAATAATATTAATAATAATTATAATAAATAGGATGAAGAAGAAGAAGCAGAAGAATAAAAAGAAGAAGACAGTAGATGATATATATGAATAAAAATAGAAGGACACCATTCAAGAGCAAACGCAGAGAGCAGAAAGAAAGAAAGAAAAAGAACCAAATATGGAAGAAAATGAAAATAGCCAGAATCATAACTAATAACAAGGACATTAAAAAAAAAAGAATAAACGAAGGAGCATAAAGACTAACAAGAAACGTGAAGAAGCAACGAAACAAAGTAGTGCATACAGCCAAGAAGATGAAACAAAGTAGTGCATACAGCCAAGAAGATGAAACAAAGTAGTGCATACAGCCAAGAAGATGAAACAAAGTAGTGCATACAGCCAAGAAGATGAAACAAAGTAGTGCATACAGCCAAGAAGATGAAACAAAGTAGTGCATACAGCCAAGAAGATGAAACAAAGTAGTGCATACAGCCAAGAAGATGAAACAAAGTAGTGCATACAGCCAAGAAGAAGGAAGAAAGAAAGATAAAATAAAAAAATATGACAGGTAAACTAGAACATTTCCCCTTGATGAAATGACAATCACAAAGACGATAGAGATGAAGTTACTGACGATGCTATAATAAGGATAATTCACACGGAGGGTCGGATAAGTATATCATTGCCCAGTGATCATGGATTATCATGCCGTCGCAAGTTATCGTCACCCGGAGCGGAATCCCAGAACAGTTCAGGGCTGTCAGAGTTAGCCGTGCGGCAAAAAATGATTGGACGAAATTATCGGGTTTATATAAGTCTTGATATTACTCCGCGTCAATTTTTGTGTTCAACAATTAAGTCCCAGGTCTCTGAGATGACACATCGTTTCTGCAAGATCGCTCGATGACATTTCCTTGAGGAGGTCACGAATTTTGGTCTTCGATGCCATTATGTGGGGAGTGTGTGTCTTTGTGTGTGTGTCTTGTGTGTATGTTTGTTGGAGCGTATGTGAAATGTGAGGTGAATATAGATTTCAGATAAACTGACGGAAGGAAAGAAGCAGATGGTCCGAAAGATGAACGTTTAAGCCACACCTGTATGCAATCCAGAAAGATACAGAGATAATTCGATTTGGAGATAACGGAAAAGACCTTTGCTGGATTTGTATTGTCATCTGAATGTAACAAATATTCGATTCGAAGTCGTATTCGGTCGAATAGTTTATGTATTACATATAAAAGGTTTTGAAGCTCTTCTTTCCACCTTTCTTCACATTTTCTCCTTCTAGTAAACAAGACATGTTCAAGCATTTGCTTAAAAAAAAAGAAATGCACGCATTATTTAAATCTACTCTGAAAACAGGAAGAACCTTTACCTGCACGGCGAGGGATACTAGATAATATTGTACACAGAGAAGTCAGTATAAGAAAAGAGAAGCTGAGGAGAGAATGTATAACAAAATGCATGCTCTTGCGCTGGACATGGTTTAATGGTGGTGGCGGAGCTAACTGAAATACATGACATTGCAGTTCGTTTAGAAGGCATTTCCCTGTCAGGTGCTATAGTTCCAAAAAGAATACTTAGAAACTCATGGCCGACTATTTGGTAACGTGCTTTGTGAAAAGTCCTGACATCCTCGTATCATCGTGTGAAAAATCAGGACTGTCTGCCGTCATCTTCATGTCACTGGGCCAAAAGTCTTAACAGTCAGTTGTCATATTCATGTCACCGAGTGAAAACACATGACATTCGGTTGTCATTTCATGCCATCACGTGAAAACAAAAGTCATGGCAGTCAGTTGTCACCCTCATGTAATCCAGTGAAAAGTCAGGACAGTCTTTGCACTTCTGTCATCAACTGGAAAGTCAAGACAACTGCCATCGTCATGGCATCAAGTGGACAGTGAATGACAGGTAGTTATCATCATGGTATCAAGTGGACAGTGAATAACAGCTAGTTATCATCTTGGCATCAAGTGGACAGTGAATAACAGCTAGTTATCATCATGGCATCAAGTGGACAGTGAATAACAGCTAGTTATTATCTTGGCATCAAGTGGACAGTGAATAACAGCTAGTTATCATCATGGAATCAAGTGGACAGTGAATATCCAAGAAAGTTATCATCGTCATGACATCAAGTGAAAAATTATAACAGCAGGTTATCACCGTTTCTTCGTCTTCTTCTTCGTTCGCTTCTACTACCAAGACCGCACTGTGATCCTACTGAATTTAAGCCTGTGGTCCTCGTTAGGTCCCGTGGTCTCCTGTGTGGTCCACGAAAGGACCACACGAGATCCCTGAGAGGACTACAAGAGGTTCAGAGTATCGCAGGGCTTTAGCCTGTATTCTTGGTTGGTCTTCGAAACAGATTGCGTGACACCGTGGTTTTCGTTGCACCAGTTTAGTCTAGAGTTGGACTTTCTCACCGGAAGACCTCGACGTGTTTAGGATATCAGTGCATCCCCGCTGGGTGAGAGGTGGTAACCCACCCAGGCCAGAGTTGGACCTTCTCACCGGAAAACCTCGACGTGTTTTGAGATATCCGTGTATCACCGCCGCTCACTGCCGCGTGAGAGGTGGTTGCCCATCGAGTCCAGAGTTGGACTTTCTCACCGGAAAACCTCAGCGTGATTAGGATACGCAAACATCCCCGCCGGGTGAGAGGTGGTTGCCTCTCTAGACTGCCCTGATCCAGTGTCTCTGACTACAGCATTTTGTGGTTGTGGCTGCTACCCTTCCTAGTTGTGACCAGGATGGAGCTTTTGTCCAGGAGGACGAATCCTCGCCACTAGTGACTTCCACCCCTGGGTTGAGCCGGTTTAGGCATATTATCCCAGTATGGGCGTGTGTGGGACGTGACCGACCTCTAGAGCAGAGGTACTGTGACATGCGTAGCCTTCAAGTTTCACCCCTGGAGTGAGCCGGTTTAGGCAAAATTCACCAGTATGGTTGTATATCAGGCGTGACCGACCTCTAGAGCGGAGGTGGCATGACATGTCTAGCCATCAAGTTCCACCCCTGGTGTGTGCCGGTTTAGGCATATTTCACCAGTGTAGGTGTATTTCGGACGTGGCCGGCCTCTAGAGCAGAGGCGCCGTGGTATGTGTAGCTCTCGCAGCGATACTACTGAACATACCGATTAAATTTCACTTTATCCTTTCCACCACCTTTTCACGTCGGCGCCGCACAGCAACCTTTATTTCTTTTCCGCATTTTCTTCCTTAACCGGGAGGAGCTTCACTCCACGCGCGGCACTCGAAGAGTCTCGCCAGCAGTGTGTTATCACCGTTATCTTCTGCCATCATGTGTAAAGTTAAGAATATCAGTTATTATTGTCATCCTTTTTTATTAGGTAGAAAATCATCACAGCTGTCTCCAGCACATTTTGTTATCACCTGTAAGAAGTCATTACAGTTAGTTCTTAAGATCGTCTTCTGACATCACGCAGAAAACTATGAAATTGCCACAGTCAGCCTTTTTCTCATAACGTGGAAAATGACAATGGCAACCGCAGACATCTTTTGTCATTATCAGCCATTCTACTGTAGAGATCAAACAGTTTAGAAAAGTGTTCGGAACAAAAGCGTGGAAACACTCGGACGAAGAAGGCGGGATATACAAGAACAGAAATTATAGATTCATGCCAGGTCGTTAAATTTAAACTTAGTTTCCCTTTCTGCCAGCTCAGTTTTATGGATGTCTAGCAGAGTTGGTAACCGTGATCACGTGATATCTCTTATTGGTTGGGAGTGCCAGTCTACTCGCGACCTGATAAATTATTCACTGGCGTGAGGACAACAGTCGAAGGCTTGGTCGTAATTCGGGATATGCAGGTCCCGTACTTGGTTACAAGGATATGCCGAGTGCATGAACTTGGCCGTCTAAGAGCCGCTAGGTGGACGGCCAAGGTACGGTGGGTTGCTGAAAAAGAGTTAAAAGTTAATATTTCCTCCACCCCCACCCAAATTGTTTCTTCGTGTACCCCCCTCCTGATGCGGTGAAGAGGTTGAACTAACAAGTATTGATCCGGATGGGGAGAGGGTTAATGCTGCTAGCGTGCAGGGCTGGGAGTGGAGCTGAAAAAAGACAGGGGTACTTCCCTACATACACCATGGTCGTGGGGATTTGACCGTGCTTGCTATGTATAGCCAGGCTGAAACTGTTACTTGGAGCATCAATGGGGGTGGGGGGGTGGGATAGGGTCTTGACTGGCTAGGGTTTACCGTCCGCGACAACTGTTGTCCAAGTTACGCTCCTCCGACTGAGAACAGGACATTGCAGGTTGAGACATCACTTGTACCAGAAGCTGAAATTTGGCCTCAACAGCAAAAAAAAAAAAGGGACAACGGGCGCCACATGACGCCCTCGAAAGTTACCAGCTACACACCACTCTGAGGCAGTAGACCAAGTCAGATTTCAGCGCCCCCCCCCCTAGATGGCTCTGGTCGTCACATGAAAAGTTAAGACAGTCAGCTGTCATCTTCATGTCCTTACGCGAAAAATCAAGACAGTCAGCTGTCATCTTCACGTCATCAAGTGAAAAGTCAAGACAATGAACGACAAAGAAGAAAATGACTGTGGCAGAAATATCTTTCTTGGTTTTTTTTTTCCAAACCACCATAAATGAGTCTTTTCTTGCTCCTATTGTTACCTCCCGTGAAATGAGAAAGAAATGGAGAGCGGGAATGAAATATAAAGTAAATTACTGAAAGACTCCATAATTCAGGGATATTCATAAGTCCGTGAAACATTTAAAAAAATTCTCAACAAATAAACTACGTAACGGATCATGATTATTCTTACGCTAAGAGAGAGAGAGAGAGAGAGAGAGAGAGAGAGAGAGAGAGAGAGAGAGAGAGAGAAACTCTAGCTCGCGCGCGCACAGCTCCCGTGGTTAGCCGCTAGGAGGCAGCAGTAGCAAATATGGCGTTCAGTAAACGTGAGCAGTCATTTTGTGTTTCGGAAAACGCAAGAACTTCGCCCGTTGTGACTATGCAACGACGATTTCGAGCAGAATTCCAGAAGGCAGCACCTGTTTTCAACACTATCAAGAAATGGTATGCTAAATTCCAGGATGAAGACTGTCAGTGCACAGCTCCTCGGCAGGGACGTCCAGGACCAAGCGAAGAAACTGTGAATCGTGTTAGAGAAGCTTAACAGAGAAGACACCATTATGTAGTTCATTTGTTGCGAATTTTTAAATTGTTTCACAGACTAATAAATAACTCTGTAGAAGGAAAAAAAAATGGAAATTAATGCAGCAGAATTACTTTCGGCAAAGTACTTACCATAGTAGACCCAAACCCCTGTCTCTCCTCTCCGCTGACGCCCCCAGTAACAGGTCCAGCGTCGCTAAGGGGGAAAGGGATCGCCATAGTCAACATGGTGGTGGAGTCTGATAAAGAAGTACTGCATACCTTCTTCTTTTTTAGATTCACCCAGGGACTGAAAAAAAAATAGTCATCGTAACCCGCTTACAGTTCCACGCTATGATGGTCCTCAACATCTTCATCATATCTGCTGCAAAGAACATCAGTTCGCAGTTCCGGGGAGACTGAAGAAGAAGAAGAAGAAGAAGAAGAAGAAGAAGAAGAAGAAGAAGAAAAAGAAGAAGAAGAAGAAGAAGAAGAAGTAGAAAAGCAATATCCAGGCCGATCATTCTTCACCAGTCCTGAAGCCATTATCTGGTGTCTAGGTCAGCCATTATTCGCCAACCTTGGCGCCACATCTGAGGCGCCCATTCTGCATAAATAATCCTAAAATCTTAGTCAAAAACTGTACACACAGTTCAGAACAAAGGATGCACATCTCTTACGCAAAACAACTCTTTAGACAAATCACTCGATGTCAAACACAAAACTTTACATCTTCAGAAAGAAATACCTTTTTCCTATACTTCTTTACCCCGAGCTTTTCTTAAATTTAAACACAACTTCTGGAATTTCGAAACAAAAAAAATAGCTCTACATGGCTTCTTTCATTCAGGGGGAAAAAAAAACTAGCCAGGCTAGATGGAAGCTTCGACTGAATGGGAAAAGATTGGTTGCACGTCGGGCACTCATGAAGCCATTAGGATTCTCTCTTTGAAAGAGAGATCATTAAACTCTGATAGACAAGGAATGAATTATGTATATATTTTCTTGTGAAAGCCTTTACTTTTTAAATGTTTCAATGGAAAGAGGCGATTTAATGAGAGGTCTTGCTTGAGAAACTGAAGATAAGAGAGAGAGAGGGTGGGGAAACTCGGATGAGATTTATTTTTGTCGTGCTTCTTATTTTCTTTGTTGTCATAGTCATCGTCGTTGTCATCATCATCATCATCATCATCATCATCATCTATGCTGTTACAGTGGCGTGTCAAAATGTAACTTAGTTTTCTTTCTTGTGGTTAAAATATACAAATATTATCGAAAACAGCTCATCACTTTCCCAGATATTTCCCACCATGTTCTGTGTAACACTTCCGCGGCTTCATTAATGCCAGAAATCCTCGAGAATAAAAGTATATCTTCTCTATCCAAATATGCATGGTCTCTTCGTTCCTACTGAAATATCCCTCATCAACAACTTCGGCGGCGGGGGGGGGGGGGGGGTGTACATGGTAATTACGTGGTGCGAGGTTTGTTGAAAATGTTGGAGGTGGAAGACACTCTAAACGGAGATTCGTAATTTGTAGAGTTCTTGGACGTACCGTGGTAGTCCCCGTGTTATCAAGCTGTAACAGCACACTAGAACTGAGCAAATAACGATGTTTTCACGTCATTGTAAGTTTCAAGTGGTTCTCATGCAGATCACAATATGCTTTTGTTGTTGATAGTGGTTTCTCTGGGTGTTTAATGTTCCAGGTTTTGACATTTGTAACTCTAGAAGAAGGTGACAATAAATTTTGCGGCCGACGGAGTTGTAGGAAACTTCTTTGGTTTCGGCGAGAAAGAACGTCAGTGGGTGAAATAATGCAACCCAGCCTTCTCTAAAGTAACTGTACGTCATAGAAAGGCTTCTCCTTCAACTCGGAAACGTTCTATAAATGTTTTACAAGCATCTTCGCGATTCTCTTTCAGATTAGTGGTCAGATGCTCTGGTACCCACCTGGCAGAGATACTTCAGTACTGCAGCACTTCTTGAATGATGTGATTGGGCAACGCTATGTGGCCAACCTAACAGAGGTTTTCCCGCACTATTTCTTCCATTTCACTGTTAGCATCAGGCCATTTTTTTCTCGGAGAGAGCTGCGTCTACCAAATTTGACATCATACTTTTACTCCTCCTGTACCATTCATAGACCTACTGAAGCGACACATACGTATCCTCATACCTCTTCTTCATTCTGCCATGAATACCTGCAGCGTTTTTACCATCACTGCCGAAGAAATAACATCTGGGCGCTGTTCATCTCCCGTGCATGCTTACGAGAGAGAGGCCATCTTTGATCTGTTCTGCACGTTATTTCCCAAATGGCCGACATGGCCATGCACATATAGGTCTAGAAAAGAACTGAACAACATATCTGTACTAGAACTGCTTTTAGAGAAAAATTAAGGTTACTTGTTTGACTCGCCCACGTATCTGTATGCCTGTAAAGCTATGGATTGTGAATAAGCGTCAATGCACACGGAAAAATCAAAAGTGCTCCGCTGCCTAGTCAACAGTTGACCATTAACTGCCAGTTAGTGTCGCCATCAGCACTAACTCCGTAGCTAGCGACGTCATTCCTCATCCTTCCAAAAGTGTTAACCCTAGTACCTATTTTTTTTTCTTGAGGCTGTGGGAACCCCTAGAGGTTTGGTTTTTTTTTTTTTGGCCATGGTCTGACAAGCACTGTATATACAGATCAGTGTTTCCCAACCTTGTTCGGGCTGGCACTCCTTTTTTTTCACCCAGGCCACATTCTCAACCCTCCCCTCCCTCCTCCTTATGCTACTCGGACAATGACCTATTAGACTAGGGTATGTATCACACAACTAAAAACTTCAGCAGGCAAACCAGTTTATTTAACAATATGAAGGCGTACATTTATAACTCACCTACTGCCACATTTTCTCAGCTTTTAATGTGATGGATGAGTTTCATGTAGGGACACAAGTTTCTCAATATCAGGTTGTAAAGTGCTAAGAAGTGAGGTATTACTACCCCCCCCCCCACCCCCTACTGCCGTCTACTGCTTTGTTTTCCATCAAAGCCCCCCCCCCACCCCCTAATGGTCTCTTTTCTTTCACCTTCAGTCTAATCCTTTCCAATGCGTTGTCATCTATTTTGGGAAGTACTGAAATAGATCTTTTCCATCTCTCTCTCTCTCTCTCTCTATATATATATATATATATATATATACACATAGCAGTTCTGGCTTGCCATAGTCCCTCACGGATTTCCATTATCCTGAACTAAACCGAATATTTGACGACGGAGCGAAAATTGGAAGATGAGGGAGAGGGAGGGGGAGAGGGGGGGGGGGAAGGGAGGCAGATTGTCAGACGGACCTGAGGGGCTCCCTTTTCTTCACCGGTTTTTTTTTTCTTTTGAAAAATAAATTTCGTTATTTCAATCATTTACTCTTTTCTCATTTATCTTCGCTGCTGTTGAAGTGTTTTAAAGCCTTCAAAGTGTCATTAAAGATGATTGATAAGTCTTAACCGCCACGTTATTCTAGTGTTAATAGCGAGGGAGGTACAAATTTACGAAACAAAACAATGAACACTCATTGGGGGCGCTGTCAAGATGGAGAGGTCTTGAAATTATCGGAGGAAGGTGAAAGTTAAACCAGAGTTAAAGGAGTTAAAAAGGTGTCAGCAGTTTGAAACTATCCTAGGAAATTTGCTGCTTTCTTGTGCGTATTTATTTCTAATCATCCTCATCACCGTCATCATCATCATCATCATCATCATCATCATCATCGTTTTCTTTTCCTTTATCTTTTTAGCCAGAATTCTGGGGTCGGCTCACAAATTCTTTTCTTCACTTTCTTAATCTGCAGCTGTTATCTGTCCATCTATTCTCGCATATCCTTTCATTCACTTTCTTAATCTGCAGCTGTTATCTGTCCATCTATTCTCGCATATCCTTTCCTTCACTTTCATAATCTACAGCTGTTATCTGTCCTTATATTCTAGATTCCCTTTGCGGCCTATGTCCCATTTACGGGTGCTTTAAATCTTTTTGGCTTTACTGATAGATATAAGCTTGGCTTGTTTTGGCAGATATCCCGAGCTTAGTTTTGTTGACAGATATTCCGAGCATAGTTTTGTTGACAGATATCTCGAGCCGCCTAGTTTTCTTGACAGATATTCCAAGCCTAGTTTTGTTGACAGATATCCCGAACTTTTGTTGACAGATATCTCGAGCTTAGTTGTGTTGACTGCTATCTCTGAATATGGACTGCATCTGTAAATCGTGCTCTTGACGACGAAGATAAAAAGGAGGAAGAGGAGGAGGAGGAGGAGGAAGAGAAGAAGAAGAAGAAGACGAAGAAGAAGAAGTGGATTATTTGGATTGTTTTTGGATAGGGCAACTGGACGAGTAAGTTCTCGGTTTTGTTCTTATTCTCATCCGTCTGAAACCGTCGGTTCACATTCCTTGCAGTCGACGCTGTGAAGATATCCAAGTACATACAAACATTCCTTGCAGGGAGAACGTGAATATTTGAGTGGGGGTGGGGCGAATATTCAATATTTCCTTGGATATTCACAAAATTGTCATCGAGATTGACAAAAACTTACGGTCCTTTTTCTTTTACTTTTGGCTGTGAAATATTTAGCAACAGATGTTTTAGGCCAGTCCCGTGTGGAAGACCAAGATGAAGGTACTGACATATCTTGCCATGGTTCATTGAAAGTAATTTCCAAATAAAACAAGACTGCACCAATTCTGGTTGAAAGTTTTTTATTCTGAGTATAAGAAGATTGGTGAGAAAGCGTTGAATCATCTCGTTCCTTTTATGTTCCACATATCTTTGTGAAGAAACGTTTTCGACATATTGTTACATGAAGAACAAATGCAGGAATCAGCTTCATTTTGGTCCAGATTTGAGGTTTAAAATAGGAAGTATTGAACCAGATGTGGAGGTGATTGGTCGGGATAAAAAGAAACATGAAAATGACACATATCCAGCCAAGCGGAGAGGGCTTTCAACCAAAGATCAAGTGGAAGACACAGGAAAAGAAGGATAGATGAAGTTGGAGAAACACTCACGAACCACAGTACGATCAACACGGAGGCCACTTAATGTCTCGAAGACGCGAACTGCATTTCCCCCAGACAGTTCACGGTAAAAGAGAAAGGATAAAGTAAAGTAAATAAGTAAAGTAAGTAAAGTAAGTAAGTAAAGTAAGTAAGTAAAGTAAGTAAGTAAGTAAAGTAAGTAAGTAAATAAAGTAAGTAAGTAAAGTAAGTAAATAAAGTAAGTAAGTAAATAAAGTAAGTAAGTAAAGTAAGTAAGTAAAGTAAGTAGGTAAGTTAAGTAAGAAAGTAAAGTAAGTAAGTAAAGTAAGTAAGTAAGTAAAGTAAGTAAGTAAACTAAGTAAGTAAGTAAAGTAAATAAGTAAAGTAAGTAAATAAGTAAAGTAAGTAAGTAAAGTAAGTAAATAAAGTAAGTAAGTACGTAAAGTAAGTAAATAAGTAAAGTAAGTAAGTAAGTAAAGTAAGAAAGTAAAGTAAGTAAGTAAGTAAAGTAAGTAAGTAGGTAAAGTAAGTAGGTAAGTAAAGTAAGTAAGTAAGTAAGTAAGTCAGTAAAGTAAGTAAGTAAAGTAAGGTAAGTAAGTAAAGTAAGTAAGTAAAGTAAGTAAGTAAAGTAAGTAAATAAAGTAAGTAAGTAAGTAAAGTAAGTAAGTAAAATAAGTAAGTAAAGTAAGTAAGTAAGTAAAGTAAGTAAGTAAGTAAAGTAAGTAAGTAAAGTAAGGTAAGTAAGTTAAGTAAGAAGTAAAGTAAGTAAGTAAAGTAAGTAAGTAAAGTAAGTAAGTAAGTAAAGTAAGTAAGTAAGTAAAGTAAGTAAGTAAAGTAAGTAAGTAAGTAAAGTAAGTAAGTAAAGTAAGTAAATAAAGTAAGTAAGTAAGTAAAGTAAGTAAATAAGTAAAGTAAGTAAGTAAGTAAAGTAAGAAAGTAAAGTAAGTAAGTAAGTAAAGTAAGTAAGTAGGTAAGTAAAGTAAGTAAGTAAAATAATGTAAGTAAGTAAGTAAGTAAAGTAAGTAAGTAAAGTAATGTAAGTAAGTAAAGTAAGTAAGTAAAGTAAGGTAAGTAAGTAAAGTAAGTAAGTAAAGTAAGTAAGTAAAGTAAGTAAGTAAGTAAGTAAAGTAAGTAAGTAAAATAAGTAAGTAAAGTAAGTAAGTAAGTAAAGTAAGTAAGTAAAGTAAGGTAAGTAAGTAAAGTTAGTAAGTAAATAAAGTAAGTAAGCAAAGTAAGTAAGTAAAGTAAGTAAGTAAAGCATGATTTCTCTCAGCATATTTAGCTTGGGTTAGCTGTCAAACATTTGTCAGGACACGTAGGAACGTTAATGGCTGTCTAGTCTTTTCTTATCTACAGTATCGTTACTTTGAACATTTCACCAAGTTTGTACTCTGTTCTCTAGTGTAGTATAGCATTTACTCATTAAAGATTACCCACGTTTTCTGGAAAAAAAATATTTAGCATTTAAAGCACATAGCTACCATACTCATATGAAACTTTCCCAAAATATGAGAGTCCATGGCCTGGATTTTGAAACAGTAGGAGGTCCGAGGACCTTTGTCACTTGGTAACCACCTGTCTATATCAGCGGCTCTCAGACCCTTTTGCTGCACGGCCTACATTTACAAGTCAAACATTTTCGGCCCACTAATAAAGTATTTTATATTTGCAAGGTATAAATCTAATTTTATAAAGTATTAAGCAATATTTTCTCTACATGTTTAACTGCATATTCATTGCTACACAGAAGTTCTTTACATTTACCTTAAAGATGGCACTGTTACCGGTTGGATAGCATGTCTATTCTGGCTGGAATTTATGACAAACACACTCGAAGATCATCCTCCACGTTCATTCTTGAATGATGTTCCGTTTTCAAGGCAGTCAGTGCAGAAAATGAAACTTTGCTTAAATAAGTTGTTGAAAAAGGTAGAAGAACTTTCATCGCCAGGGCTGACAAAAACGGATACTCCAGCGAAACAGTGCACCAACAGGAAGAGATATCCACAGCGGGGTCGTTAAATTTGATTTGTAATGTGTGATCGCTAGACAGTTCCGCTAATTCTTCTTGTGTACGACCGGTTAATTCAGAGAATGCGCACTGAAAAGGATTACAAATCCAGTCGTACGTTTTAATGTCTTCGGGTGTGAAATATTTGTCAAAATATTCAGCAAGAGATGTCAGATGCCCTTTTATTACACCAGTGACCCCTTCCAGAATCTCGCCATTACCTTCATTGCTCTCTATAAATTCACAGAACAAGTGAAACATGTCTTGTGATTTGTTCTCGAGTGGCATGCGCCAAAGTCGTAGTTTCTTCTTAACGGCTGCAACTTTGTCGTATGTCTTGAGTATACTGACATCTTTACCCTGCAGTGATATGTTCAAACTGTTCAAAAGGCTAAAAATGTCAGCAAGGTATGCCAGCATGGCAAGCCACTCAACATCGGCGACCTTACCTGCCATGTCGAGATTGTGTTCTGTCAAAAACTGCAACAATTCTAAACGCAGCTCAAACACCCTTGCAAGAACTTTTCCTCTGGACAGCCAACTCATATCCGAGTGCAATAGGAGATGCTTGTGTTCTGCATCTGACTCGGTACAAAATTGAGCAAGTAATCGACTGTTCACTGTTGTAGTTTTTATGAAGTTTACAATCCGAACACATTCTTCGAGTACAGATCCCAGAGTTTCATTCAGCTTCTTTGAAGCGAATGCCTTACGATGAATCATACAATGGGTGTTTACAAATCTCGGGTGACACTTGCTTTATGCTTGCGGCCAGTTATTATGGCAGCACCGTCGGTGCAATTCGTCCACTGCAGCCCAAAATTTGTGAAAAAAATCGTTTAAAACACGAAATCTTTCATCGGCCTCGTTCTCGCTGGCAGTGACTTGCAAAGAAAAAAAAGAAATTCCTCTTGCATACTATCTTGCCAACAACAGCGAACATAAACAAGCAGCTGTGACTCGTCCGCGATGTCAGTTGACTCATTTAAGTGAATAGTAAACTTAGCAAACTGTAATCGTTCAGTTACCTGAGCGACAGTGTCCTCGGACATATCAGATATTCTTCTGCGGACAGTATCTTTCGAGATGGGAATGCTTTTCAGTTGTGTAGTGTATTCTGAGCCAAACAATACGTCACACATTTCAACAGCTGCTGGCATGATACGATCCTCTGCAACCGTGTGCGGTTTCTTTAATTTTGTGATTCTCCAAACAACCAGGTACGATGCTTTAAGATACTGGACCATCCTTTCTCCAATACCCGCACTGCGGATATGCTAATAAAGTGACCTAGAATTATGCGGCTTGCATCCGTGCAGTCTTTCCCTGTGCATTGCGTAAAAAATGCGGAATAATTTTTTTAAATTTTGCTTACATTTTTCTCTCTCTCTTTTTTTTTTTTTAACTGCTTTGAAACTTCAGCGGGGCCAATAAAACTACATGTCACGGCCCATCTTTGGGCCACGGCCCATGGGTTAAGAACCACTGGTCTATACCATATGTCTTTCCACAGAGAGACAGAGATGATGTAGTGACTCGGCGTTTATTCCAGACCTGACGTTTATTTGAGGCATGCGTTTATTCGAAACACTAGTCTGTTACGACACACACCGCGGGGACTTAACTGAGGCAGGCGACTATTCAGACCCGGCGTTTAATCAAGGAAATAGGCATTTATATTAAACTTTTGCAGAACATGCTTGACTATTATGCACCGGTTCGGGGCGAAATCTTTGAGGCGTTGAGGCGGTGGCATGATCCGAATAAAGTTGGGAAGCACCGCCATAACGTGATGATGGGCGCCCCTCAAATTTGTAGGCACTTGCTAACTGCCTCCCCCAGCTCCGACGCTGACCAGAAGCGCCAAGAGCAGGTAGCGCAGACGTTAAATGCCAGCTTTAGTTTCGCCGACCTCAATATCCGCGCTATCGTTTCAGCAGAGGTCTCTGTGTGCTTCAGGAAGATTATGATAAACTATGTTTGACAGATTTCATTGGCTGGACATCTCGTGGTTTTATCAAGCTTAACTCTTTCACGACTGTGAGCATTTGATTTGCTTTGTTAACACAACAACACACACACACACACACAAAACCAAATCATAATTACTTATATCTGTTTCCTTTGTTACTTTTATTGAAAATTCAAATTTTAAGCTAGTCTATAGCCTTAACATGTAATATCATTAATCATTTGAAAGTAAAAAAAAATGGCGGGTGTATTTATTGTAAACTTTTTGTGTGCTGATTTGACAATTTTACCTTGTACTGAAAGAGTTAATATGTAAAAAATGGTGGATATTATAATTAATTTCGCACAAAATGGATCAATAGAATTTTTTTTTCTTTTTAAATTTTTGACCACCAGGAAAAAAAATTACCAGAATCACACAAATAATTTTATAATAAACATCTCTCTCTCTCTCTCTCTCTCTTTCTCTCACACACACACACACATATATATATATATGTATATCTCGAGAAATGACTTGATATTTATTGTTTTTTTTAAAAATTTGTATAAAACCGTTATCTGTCTTGTCAGCTGAGTACCCAGGACACATGTGGCTGTTGATGGTAGCATGAGATTCCCCCTCTTCGCTATCTTCTTGGCTGTCACCCATAAAGACGTGTAGCAGACAGAATGCTGGTAAACAATGGACTGACATAAGAGACACTAGAGTTTAAGATTTTTTTAAAAAAATCTATAAATCACTGGAGAATAATCACGGTGCTCATAGACATTAATGAGTTCTTTCAGGCGTATAATGAACAGGGGTCTTTCATTGTCCAGCGCTGAATTACGGTATCTTTTACTAAACGCACTGATCTTCAATCTTCTTCAGTCTGTTGAGTGCTCGAATGCTGCTTTCTTTCCCTCCGAAGTTAAGTTTATATCACCTGATGTTACTTCGGTTCAGTTATTGATAAATCTTGAAGGGTTAAGGTTTAAAGGCAGTGGTTTTCAAAACTTTTTTTTATGGTTACAGAATCTCAGAAGAATGCCTTATTTGACCCTGTATCCCCTTGGCTAGAGTGTCGAAATCATCAGTTAATCATCGTTATAATCAGTTCTGTTCTTCGTCTTCTTCGTCTATCTCCCTGGAACTGCGAGATCGTGTTATATTGCAGCCGACACCGTAAAGATGTTGAGGAGTAACATGGCATCGGACTGGGAGTGGGTTATAGCGGCTATTTTCTTTTTCAACCCTTGACTGGAGCTAAAAAAACAGCAAGGGGTGTGTGTAGTACTTCTTTAGCAGACTCCAAGCCCATAGGGACTGCGACGATCTTTGCCCCGTAAGCCACTCAAGAACTGTTACTGAAGGTACCGACGAAGAGGTGGGATGGGGTCTTGGTCAGGTATGGATCGCCAGTCTGGCGTTAGCATCCCAGCTACGGGTGGCTGATTGCCAAATTTGACAGCATCTTCTAGCACAAAAACCACTTATCCTACTAGTGGCCAGTATGACTTCAAAGGAATCAATAACTAGTTTTTTTCTCTTAACATAAGAATAGCCATGATCATAACATCTTAAAGAAAATTACAATCTAATAACAGTTTCTTTTTCAAATTATTCAGAGTCCCATCATTTGGGCCCCTACATGTCAAAGAAATATCAACACCCAGGGTTACAAACTCAAAATGTTACTACGTTGGTTGTTACAATTTCTGTGTTCTTGGGTAGTGACGCAAAGATCCTTAAAAGTTGAAAACCGCTGTCTGAATCAGAAAGGCCATACATTAATCTGAAGAGAACAGAACAGTTCTTCCCGGAGAGTGCCAACAAACTGGAGAAAGAACTGTGTAAAGAAAGATCAGAAACGCAAAGGAAAGAAAAAAGGATAACGTGGAAACAAGACAAAGGGAAAACTAGTACATCCAGTATTAGAATAACTACATTCAGTCAGTCAGTTATTTGCATGTCCCTTGCGGAACTTTGCCTCCCTAACAGCTCTCATGTAGACCCCTCGGTTGTAAGCAAAATGCCCTGCTGTTGATGCCCTGATGTCAGAAGAATAACCAAATTAAGTTCTGGTAGAATTAGCAAAATATCGAAAGCTAATTAAAGCACGAAGAAAAGAAATCGATCTGAAGTTATCGGAATACGCCAGGAGAGGACAGAAGTAGAGAACCTTTAGTCTCACTGAAATGCTCAAATTAGAAGAGAGAAGAGTCTCGGAGAGAAATACTTGTCCTGGCTAGCCAAGTGGAAAATGAAAAGAAAACATCTCACCTCTAAATAAACGACATCAAGGACCGCACGATACTGAGAAGGATGATCGTCGACGTCCACGGGCACGACATCTGATAAATGAAGAAACTTGTACTTGTCATGTGTTAGGATACTTGATATTTACTCCTACTTCCAACGGCGTGAATTTTGTTGTTGTTATTTAGAGAAGACAGTTTTGGAAGGGTACGTAATAGGGAAAAAGAAAGAGAGGAAGACCAAGGCGAAGACGGCTGCTTCAGCAGCAGGCCATCTTGCTTACAACTGAGAGGCCTACAGAAAAGCTGTTAGGCTGCCAGGGAGACAAAGTTCCGCAAGGGACATGCAAATGACTGACTGACTGACTGCTGTTGTTTCTAGTCGAAATCTTCATTGTTTTTTCCCGGGTTAAAGCAAAATTTTTCAAACTTTTAAGTGAAAGAACTGGAAACGGTGACAAGATGGAGATTGAAAGCTCAAGATTTAACCCTGCAGAACCAAAGTTTGATGCAAAATAAACGTAGATTCCAAAGTTTATTTCCCCCCTACATCCTGGAAATGTCACCACTTTTCCTGAAAATATTTCCTGTACTCTGTGGCGGTGATTTTTGCATACATCAAGAAACTGTCCTAGAGAGCGAAACAACCACATAACTGTAGAGACCATCAGCGAAGTATCTACCTCCATCTTGCCAAACCCTTACAATCAAGAGTTTCGGTCCTTTAAACTTCCGGCATTCCCAAGATGTCAATCTGCTGACGGTTTAGAGCTGGATGAACTTCTCCACTGCTCTTATCTCATCTTAGAACAACATCACAGATAGAAACAGCCAAGAAAGTTGGTCTGTTATGTCACATACGTGATACTCGGCATCCACGAAAACAACTAACATCCATTTACCGGTACAACCGTCTTCTAGGGGCGAAAAATGGCAGCACATTCGAACAGTTACCAAAAAAAAAAAAGTTTAATCTCATAGAAAATATACATTTCAAATAAATATTTCATCCCATTTATTTCCGAGAAGAAAATGCGCTTTTCTGTAAATTATTTATTTGTGCAGAAAACTTTACATAATAATGAAACAAGAATGAAACATCGTCTCTTACAGAATAATCTGTCTGAATTTGTTGTATAATGTGTCCTTAATTTTGATTTTCCTCAAAAGCATTATACGGATAGCTTGATTTTCCCTCCATAATTTGTGGCTTTCAAAATGTATCTGCACGTTACGAATTCTAATTTTCCCCAGTTATTTTCAAGTAAGTGAACGATAATTTGAGGTTGAAAGACTCGCCGAAGACAGGAAAAATAGGCGAACTACTTTGCGAGCCCTATGTGACGTCTAACGGCACGGGAAGGATATAAGAAGAACGATAATATTGACTCCTTTAAATATTGAAACCGCCCTAGTTAATGAAAGCCACCTGTTATTTGTAATTCATTAAATTAACATCGAATTTTTTGTTGTTGTTGAGAATAATATATTAAGTCTCAGAGTTTATTTTTCCTTTATCTTCGAATTTTGCAAATCGTGGGATCTTTTGAAGGAATAACATTTTATTTGGTTGTTGGTTTTTTGCAATCATTGTCATCAGTTTAATCATTGCTGTCATTTTAATCGCTGATTATTACAATAATTTGTAAATCACGGATAAATATGCCAAGACGTGCGATAACTATGTGAGGTTTAGGGATCGGGGCTTTCAGTTGCAGAGTTATCTTTCATCCCTGATATTTTTCCAGGGTCTCCCGTAATAAATTTTGACACGAAATTTTGTTAGAAAGAAACTGAAAGGAAGTCACCTCATAATTTTTTTTTTTAAATTATGAGATAGGTTAAAATGTGCGGCTATTCTTTTTATTTAGACTTTTGTCTGAATGTCCCTCTACACATTGATTCGCAAGATCTACCATCACTAATCCTCCTTTCCTCCTCCTTCTTTCATTCTGCTGCTGCTGCAGCTGCTACTACTACTATTACTACTACTACTACTACTACTACTACTGCTGCTGCTGCTGCTGCTGCTACTACTACTACTACTACTACTGCTGCTATTACTACTACTACTACTGCTGATGTTATTACTACTACTACTGCTGCTGTTATTACTACTACTACTACTGCTGCTGTTATTACTACTACTACTACTGCTGCTCCTATTACTACTACTACTACTGCTGCTGTTATTACTACTACTGCTGCTGCTGTTATTACTACTACTACTACTGCTGCTAGGGGCCGGCTAGCGTAGTGGTTAGAGCACTCGTCTAGCAACCAAATGGTCGAGGGTTCGAATCCCCAGCTGATCGGGATTTTTTTTCCGACCAATACGGCCCTGAGGTCGACCCAGCCTCGTAAAATGGATACCAGAGAAAATCTGGGAAGTAAAGGCAGCGAGGAAAGGAACTGGTCACCCTACCTCATACACTGATGACCCAGCATAATGAGGTCTCTAACGCTTCACCCCCTACGGCATTTGAAATGCTATGGGACTATCTTTACTTTACTTACTACTGCTGCTGTTATTACTACTACTACTACTACTACTGCTGCTGTTATTACTACTACTACTACTGCTGCTGCTATTACTACTACTACTACTGCTGCTGTTATTACTACTACTACTGTTACTACTACTACCTACTACTACTACTACTGCTGGTGCTTCTTCTTCTTCTTCTTCTTCTACCATCGAGAAGAAACACATCCTGTATATTGCGAGGAAAGAAGTGGGCATTTTGATCAGAATCGTGGCCGCTCTGACGAAGCCTGATGTAAGAAAGAGAAACCTGACACACGTGTGTTAGGGAGCCCCATGCCATAACATATAGCTGTGAATTTTAGAAACCACTACAATAATTTTTAAAGAATATTATTTCACTTATTTAGCATTCTTTTCATTATTTCAATCTCCCATTATCTTAATCGCCAATTATCTTAGTAATCCATTATCTTAATCAGTCCTTATCTTAATCGCTGAGTATCTTAGTTACCTGTTATCTTTCTCAACCCTTATCCCAACCACTCTATGTCTTAGTTAGTCAGGTATGGATCATTGATTTACTAATTCACTCATTAATTAACGCTCGGTGAGACAAATACACATTCATAGATTTAACTATTATTGAATTACCGGTTCATTGATTGACACATTCACACTGGTTCACACATTCACCTACTCATTATTCCACACATTCACCTATTCACTGGTCCACACACTGAATTATTCATTGGCCAACACATTCACCTATTCACTGGTCCATACACTCGCGCTATTCACTGGTCCACAAACTCACCTATTCACTGGTCCACACTCTCACCCTATTCAATGGTCCACACACTCACCTATTCACTGGTCCACATACACCCTATTCACTAGTCCACACACTCACCTATTCACTGGTCCACACACTCATCCCATTCACTGGTCCATACACTCACCTATTCACTGGTCCACATACACCCTATTCACTGGTCCACACACTCACCATATTCACTGGTCCACACACTCACCCTACTCACTGGTCCACACACTTACCCTATTCATTGGTCCACACACTCAAATACTCACTGGTCCACACACTCACCCTATTCACTGGTCCACACACTCACCCTACTCATCGGTCCACACACTCACCCTATTCATTGGTCCACGCACTCAAATACTCACTGGTCCACACACTCACCCTATTCACTGGTCCACGCATTCACCCTACTCATCGGTCCACACACCCACCCTATTCATTGGTCCACACACTCAAATACTCACTGGTCCACACACTCACCATATTCACTGGTCCACACACTCAAATACTCACTGGTCCACACACTCACCATATTCACTGGTCCACATACTCACCCTATTGAATGGTCCACACACTCACCTATTCACTGGTCCATACAATCACCCTATTCAGTGGTCCACACACTCACCCTATTCACTGGTCCACACACTCACATACTCACTGGTCCACACACTCACCCTATTCACTGGTCCACACACTCACATACTCACTGGTCCACACACTCACCCTATTCACTGGTCCACACGCTCACATACTCACTTGTTCACACATTCACCCTATTCGCTGGTCGACACACTCACATATTCACTGGTCCACAAACTCACAAGTTCACATTCTCACCCTATTCACTAGTCCGTACACTCACCTATTAACTGGTCCACAGACTCACATATTCACTGGTCCACACACTCACATATTCACTGGTCCACACACTCACATATTCACTGGTCCACACACGCCCAATTTGACAGGTCCACACACTCACCTGTTAACTGGTCCAGACACGCACATATTCACTGATCCACACACTCACCTATTAAGTGGTCCACACACTCACATATTCAATGGTCCACACACGCACATATTCACTGGTCCACACATTCACGTAATCACTGGTCCATACATTCACGTATTCACTGGTCCACACACTCACCTATTCATTATTCCAAACACTTACCTGTTCACTAGTCCACACACTCACCTAAACACTCGTCCATATACTCACGTATTCATTGGTCCACACACTCACCCTATTCACTGATCCACACACTTACCTAATCACTGGTCCACACACTCACCTAAAGACTGGTCCATACTCACATATTCACTGTTCCACACACTCACATATTCACTAGTCCACACACTCACATATTCACTAGTCCACACACTCACATATTCACTAGTCCACACACTCACATATTCACTAGTCAACACACTCACATATTCACTAGTCCACACACTCACATATTCACTGGTCAACACACTCACATATTCACTAGTCCACACACTCACATATTCACTAGTCCACACACTCACATATTCACTAGTCCACACACTCACATATTCACTAGTCCACACACTCATATATTCACTAGTCAACACACTCACATATTCACTAGTCCACACACTCACATATTCACTAGTCCACACACTCACATATTCACTGTTCCACACACTCACCTATTCACTGTTCCACACACTCACCTATTCACTGTTCCACACACTCACCTATTCACTAGTCCACACACTCACATATTCACTGTTCCACACACTCACCTATTCACTAGTCCACACACTCACATATTCACTGTTCCACACACTCACATATTCACTAGTCCACACAGCTATTCACTCCTTCACCAAACGACTCGTAGTGAGCACTATAATTATTTAAGAACTCAGTAAATGATTCAGCTATGTACTAATGTACACATGTAATCCTTCCTTTACTCATTCACACATTAATGAGTCCGCTGACTTGCTAATTCACACATTTAATCCTTCCTGTTTTAATCCTTCCTGTTTTAATCCTTCCTGTACTACACAATTCTCTCATTGTTGAGTCCACTGATTAATTAACTTAGACATTTAATCTTCCCTTTACTCATTATCCTCCCTTTAATCATTCACCCAATAATGAATCCACTGATTCACTAAATCACATATTTCCCACATACAGACACGACTAATGATTCACTCACTGACTAATACACCCATACATACATACATACATACATTCATACATACATACATACATACATACATTCATACATACATACATACATACATACATACATTCATACATACATACATACATACAGTATGTCTTACACACAACACTGTACAAGTTAAAAATACTCACACATGAGAAGGGGAAAACACATTACAGGTCATGAAGCACGTGCGCTCACCTTTAGGATACAGTCACGCTTGAGTAAACAGGCCGACGAGGAAATACGATCAACCATCAAAAAGCAGTTTAGAAATCAACGCAACCAAGCGTGTCGGTGGAATGTATGTTTCAACACGTGGATATTTAATATAGCGAAAGAGAGGGAAAAAAAAACAGCACATAAGGCGAATATAATGCAAATGTTCGTTTTCATCATCATCATCATCATCATCTTTGTCGTCGTCTTCATCATCATCATCATCATCAACATCATCTTTGTCGTCGTTTTCATCATCATCATCATCATCATCTTTGTCGTCGTCTTCATCATCATCATCATCATCATTTGCAATAACGCATTGCTGTTTAATGCTTAAACTACAATCTCTAAATCTTGATTACATGTGTACATATTTACACAAATGTGTACACCTCTTATTTTGTACTTAATGGGAGGAAACACTGAGAGCCAAATATGTGTAATAAAATAATGAGAACCATACTTGAGGGAAAAGATGAGAAAAAGAGGAACGGAACGACGACGATGTAAATGGATAGACAGCATAAAGGGGTGAACTGGATTCAGGCGGCCGGTTGTAGCTTGAACACAAAGGAATCCTCCTCCTTCTTCTTCTTCTTCTTCTCCTTCTCCTCCTCCTCCTCCTTCTTCTTCTTCTCCTCCTCCTCCTCTTCTTCTTCTTCTCCTCCTCCTCCTCTTCTTCTTCTTCTCCTCCTCCTCCTCTTCTTCTTCTTCTTCTCCTCCTCCTCCTCTTTTTCTTCTTCTTCTCCTTCTCCTCCTCTTCTTCTTCTTCTTCTCCTTCTCCTCTTCTTCTTCTTCTTCTCCTCCTCCTCCTTCTTCTTCTCCTCCTCCTCCTCTTCTTCTTCTTCTTCTTGTTCTTCTTGTTCTTCTTTTCTCTTTTTTCTTCTTCTTCTTCTTTTTCTTCTTCTTCTTCCTCTTGTTCTTGTTCTTCTTTTCTTCTTCTTCTCTTCCTTCTTCTTCTTCTTCTTTTCTTCTTCTCCTACTACTACTCTTCTTCTTCTTCTTCGTCCGAGCTTTCATTCCTCGCTATTTCCAATATTTTATCTCCACTTGGTGACACTAATTTTCTGTATATTCCCTTCTATGCTGTCTTTCTATTTCTATCTTGGTTCTCCCCCCCCCCACCACCACCAACCCCCTCGGTCTTGTTTCCTTCATCTCTTGTACATATAATAATTTTCGTTTGTCTGTTCTTTCCCCTTCTTTCTACATGGCCTACCCAAAGTAATCTGTTCAGTTTTCTTCCTTCCACTTAACGTTTATAAGATGATCGAATTGGGAGAGGAATGGAGAAGCGAACGCTTGTCCTAAAGAAGTGGTTTATCGCTCGTTACCCACAACCAGCGTGTGGCTGGCTCCATCAGCAGGGGCCCACTTCACTGGCTGTTGGAATAGAAGGCGGAGCACGCATGGGAATGCCCGAAGTGCGATGATGCCAGTCTCTGGCTACAGTTATAGTTACAGGTAGTTGCGTTTATAAAACTCCGAAGGCAATATTGATTTTGTTGATGTTGTTGTTGTTGTTGTTACTGTTCTCAAGAGGGCGGGAAAACGTAGTTCTGTTTAGCGATTAGTGATCCATAGCTAACTGCTTGACGATAAAGACCCTGTCTCAGTTGTCCGTTACTACATAAAATAACATGCTCAGCCAGGATAACGGGGCAGAGATCGCCATTGTGGTGGTGGAGTGTACTTAAGCATCTCTCTTTTTTTATTTGTAGCTTCACCTGGGTTCTGAAAATATGATCGTAATAACCTGCTCTGTATCCGACACCATGCGTGTGCCTGAAAATCTTCACCGCCAAGGCTGTAAATAACATTATGCTGGCAGTTCCAGGAAGGCGCAACAACAATACAAGCAACAATTACAATAGCAACTGCAACAACAACAAATTGCAACAATAGCAACAACAACAACAACATCAACAACTAAACCAACAATAACAATAGCAGCTGCAAGAACAACAGCAACAACTGCAGCAACAACAGGAACAACCGCAACAGCTGCAACAAGAGCAGCAGCAACAACAGCAGCAACAACAGAAACAACAAAAGCGACCGAGCAGCAAGAACAACAACAACAGCAACAAAAACAGCAAAAACCAAAACAACAACAAATGCTCGCAAATATAAATATCTGTCAATACGTTAACTTAGAAACTACGTGAACAAAAACTTTATGTCAACAATCAACACACTGTGGACATACAAAACTCCTTGCACAAAAAGTATACCAGTTAGCCAAAATTAAGCACTTCATCGATCAAGACACAAGGAAAACATACTACATATCACATATACAAACACATTTAGACTATTGCTCAACAGTCTGGGATGGTTGCTCAGTGTCAAATACAAAGAGGCTTTGCTCACTCCAAAAGCGAGCAGTAAAGCTTATTAGTGACAAAGATCAATAAGGCTTATTAGTGACAAAGATCAAGCACAAACAACTAACCAGCACAAACGTATCAAAATACTGCCTCTTAAGAACGTGTTCCTCTTCAGCAAAGCCAAGTTAGTACATTAAATTCTTTCATGGCATGCTCCGCCTTATTTGTGGAATCTGTTTAAATCTAGCCCAAAGTGCAGCCAAGACTTGAACAACATATGTCTTCCAAAACCTAGATTTGATATTTACAAGAAAAGCTTTAGTTATTCTGCTGCTCATTTTTGGAATACCCTCCCATCCTGTATAAAAAACAATTACAAACTTTCCCAATATCTATTTGATGTCGACTACATGCTTCCATGAATCATAAAACTTAAAATTTATCTGAGACTGCTCTTACAGACACCGAATATAGTTAATTGTTTATTCTGAATAGTCCTGAAATTTTTGTTTAGTAGATAATCATTTATATATGTATGTAGTTACTTCTGTACTGAGTGAATGGATAAGAGCGAAACGTAAATGTTATATTTTATTTTATGTCTGTCAGCTTCAATGTTAATTATGTTTGTTATATGAACAGTATATTTGTAGAATGTCTGGAATAGGGTGAAAGTTGTATGATAAAGGGCAGAATGTCAGACCGGCCTGCGTGCTCAATTCTTAACCCTTTTGAAATAAAGATCAATCAGTCAATCAGTCAATCAATCAATCAATCATACAAGGAGAAAAGGCAGGAATCGAGAGTATCATAACAGAAAGGAATCATAAATAGAAACAAAGATCAGTGTCAAAGGTCAGTGTCAAAGGTCAGTGTCGAAGGTCAGTGTCGAAGAGCGTTTCTCAACATGAGCACTGGGCGGCACCGAAAAAAAAATGCAAAGAAAACCGTGAGGGGGAAAAGGGAACAAAAAGTGACATCAGAACTATCATTTTTGGCATCAATAAGGATGTGACCAAAGAAATCCACACGTTGTTTAACTCTCCGCTTATAACAATCAAACAGACCGGGTTGGCTTGCGCATTCGGGGAGACTGGAGGAGGATAAACAAACAACCCGACGGCCTATACAGAAGTGATAAGAGGGGATAGACCAAAAGGTAGACCTAGACAATAGACCAAGAGGTAGACCTAGACAATAGACCAAGAGGTAGACCTAGACAACGATGACGAGACAGCCTAGGAGAAGATAATATCCGCTCTTGGATTCGACAGTTGCCAAGAAAAGATGAAGAGCAGAGAGGAATGTAGACGTGTATTGTCTGCAAGCAGTGAGCCTCAGTGGCTCGGAAAGGTAGTGAACTCAGCAGCTGCTCAAAGAAGAAGAAGAAGAAGAAGAAGAAGGAGAAGAGAAGAAGAAGGGTACGACCTGGAGTCAAATGGGGCTGCGAGTGAACAAAGTGTGGGAACCACTTTCATGAAAGGATGAGGAGACAGAAAGTCAGAAACTGAGCGGAGAGCTAGCAAGACTTACGGACGTGGCACCTGTCACTGATGATTGATTGACTAACTGATTGATTTATTTGGTAGTGTATAACACCTCGACACGTAGATGAATCAGGAAAGAGTCAATTCCGCTCCTTCTATAAAATTCAGAATTACTGAATTAAATTATTTTAAAATTCTAATTTATCACATACGACCATTCAACTGGATCTCATAACCGAATCTCCGAGAGTTAAAACCCGGTAAGTACACTTAACCATGAACTCTGAAGGTTTTCAAACAACTAGTATTCAGCATTTGAACAATGGCTTCCAGGCTGTTTCACGCAAGCTCTAAGGGCCATTGAAACTCTTCCTCACATATTTGAACAACCGTAAGAGCTGAAATAGATTGGTTCTGTTAAGTACAGGCCTACACCCGACATCCTTAGCCAAGTCTTGGTCGGAACGCTTAATTTTAAATCTTCGGTGTGGGTGTTGAGCCCCCACCCAAAGCGGCTTGGGTGCCTCCACAGCTGGCGCCTAGCTACAATAGAGGAATTATTAACAGCATAAACTTTCACCAAAGGTCGCTAGGGAAAAACACTTTCCGGTGAATGATTTCTACAGGATTTGGTGGCGATATAATAATACAAATACCGAGATACGCCAGGTCTTGCAGAACACCGTAAAGAAACAAAACCCTAGGGATATGGAATTAGGGATAAAGGGATATTTTTGAGAAGTGTTGTTAGCGGAGGAAAATTAACTAACTTTAACGCGGGAACTAGTTTTGATAGAAAATGACCGGGTAAAATATTTAGAGATGCGGGTATTACAGTTCATGGCTTTTGCCAGTCATGTTCTCAATGTCTTCCCTAGAGCGTGTTCTACTATAATATGTTGTATGTTGTAATCTTCTGTTTTAAAACAAAGTGAATGCATGTTGTAGTTATAAGAATTTCGGCTTCATTTTAATCTTTAATTTTCACCTACATCATCATCATCATCATCATCATCTTCAGAGCTACGTACTCTCAGTGGAGCTTTAAGGTATCAACGAAGGTTCCCCCGGCCAATCCTATATTGAGCAAGTCTGGATACCTCAAACCATGTCTTTCCCTGCTTCCTTTAGATCTTCCTTGTATTGTGCGCCTCCATGTTTCTAATATCCTGTTCCTCTTTCTTTTCTCTTGAGGTGTCCAAGTCAAGGAGGTATAGGGGAGTCTTTTTTTTTTATTAGTAGTATAATGGGTAGACTTCGAAAAAAATGATAGAAGGAAAAATCAATATGGTAAAAGCTGGTTTTAGACAAGGAAGATGATCACGAGATCATATATTCAACATAAGGTTAAAACTAGAGAAATACAGATAATTTAATGTGAATCTATATTTTACTTTTATGGACTATTCAAAAGTATTTGGTTCTGTACAACACCAGGAACTTTGGGAAATAATGGAACAAATGAGATTTCTAACATATATGACACAATTAACATCACTGCTGTATCTAGACCAACAAGCGGCAGTAAGAATAAATGGTGAAACAATTTGGTTTGACATAAAACAAGGGGTCCGTCAGGGGTGCATATTGTCGCCTTACTTATTTAACATGTATACTGAAAATATAATGAGGAATGAAAGTGAAGATGTAGATAAAGAATATTATGATGCCATAAAAATTGAAAGTTATAAAATATCAGAAATTAGATATGCTGATGACACAGTATTACTGTTCACAACACAAAAAGGAATGGAAAAACTAATTATGTCAGTTCATAAGAATAGCGAAGAGTAAAACCTTTAACCTTAATGCAAAGAAAACTAAATTGATGACAACTGACAAAATAAATAATGCAGCTGAAATATATATCACTGAGGGAAAATTGGAAAAAGTGGAGGGTTTTGAACATCTTAGATCATTACAAACTGATAATGGAGATACAATGAGAGATATCAAAAAGAGGACATGTATCGATTTTCAAAAATTAAAACAACTAAAGAAGCTGTGGAGAGGAACAGACAGAACAACAAAAATAAGATTTTTAAGGTCATGTATCTTTCCCATCGCAACATATGCCTGTGAAACCTGGACACTTAACAAAAGAGCTGAGAAACACATAAATCCATTTGAATGTATGTGCTATAGAAGAGTTCTTCAAATATCATGGACACAAAAAATAACAAATATATCCATACTACAAGAACTTAATATTGAAGAAGGCTGGCTAGTAAACAGGGTTAAACAGAGAAAACTTAAATATTTTGGACATCTTAAACGTCATGATAATTTAGAGAAGACCGTCTTGGAGGGTGCATAATGGGAAAAAGAAAAAGAGGAAGACCAAGGCGAAGATGGCTGCAAGACATCGTTGATAATCTACGAATGGATACATCAGCAGAAGGGCATCTTGCTTACAACCGAGAGACAGCTTCAATGTTAATTATGTTTGTTATATGAACAGTATATTTGTAGAATGTCTGGAATAGGGTGAAAGTTGTATGATAAAGGGCAGAATGTCAGACCGGCCTGCGTGCTCAATTCTTAACCCTTTTGAAATAAAGATCAATCAGTCAATCAGTCAATCAATCAATCAATCATACAAGGAGAAAAGGCAGGAATCGAGAGTATCATAACAGAAAGGAATCATAAATAGAAACAAAGATCAGTGTCAAAGGTCAGTGTCACAGGTCAGTGTCGAAGGTCAGTGTCGAAGAGCGTTTCTCAACATGAGCACTGGGCGGCACCGAAAAAAAAATGCAAAGAAAACCGTGAGGGGGAAAAGGGAACAAAAAGTGACATCAGAACTATCATTTTTGGCATCAATAAGGATGTGACCAAAGAAATCCACACGTTGTTTAACTCTCCGCTTATAACAATCAAACAGACCGGGTTGGCTTGCGCATTCGGGGAGACTGGAGGAGGATAAACAAACAACCCGACGGCCTATACAGAAGTGATAAGAGGGGATAGACCAAAAGGTAGACCTAGACAATAGACCAAGAGGTAGACCTAGACAATAGACCAAGAGGTAGACCTAGACAACGATGACGAGACAGCCTAGGAGAAGATAATATCCGCTCTTGGATTCGACAGTTGCCAAGAAAAGATGAAGAGCAGAGAGGAATGTAGACGTGTATTGTCTGCAAGCAGTGAGCCTCAGTGGCTCGGAAAGGTAGTGAACTCAGCAGCTGCTCAAAGAAGAAGAAGAAGAAGAAGAAGGAGAAGAGAAGAAGAAGGGTACGACCTGGAGTCAAATGGGGCTGCGAGTGAACAAAGTGTGGGAACCACTTTCATGAAAGGATGAGGAGACAGAAAGTCAGAAACTGAGCGGAGAGCTAGCAAGACTTACGGACGTGGCACCTGTCACTGATGATTGATTGACTAACTGATTGATTTATTTGGTAGTGTATAACACCTCGACACGTAGATGAATCAGGAAAGAGTCAATTCCGCTCCTTCTATAAAATTCAGAATTACTGAATTAAATTATTTTAAAATTCTAATTTATCACATACGACCATTCAACTGGATCTCATAACCGAATCTCCGAGAGTTAAAACCCGGTAAGTACACTTAACCATGAACTCTGAAGGTTTTCAAACAACTAGTATTCAGCATTTGAACAATGGCTTCCAGGCTGTTTCACGCAAGCTCTAAGGGCCATTGAAACTCTTCCTCACATATTTGAACAACCGTAAGAGCTGAAATAGATTGGTTCTGTTAAGTACAGGCCTACACCCGACATCCTTAGCCAAGTCTTGGTCGGAACGCTTAATTTTAAATCTTCGGTGTGGGTGTTGAGCCCCCACCCAAAGCGGCTTGGGTGCCTCCACAGCTGGCGCCTAGCTACAATAGAGGAATTATTAACAGCATAAACTTTCACCAAAGGTCGCTAGGGAAAAACACTTTCCGGTGAATGATTTCTACAGGATTTGGTGGCGATATAATAATACAAATACCGAGATACGCCAGGTCTTGCAGAACACCGTAAAGAAACAAAACCCTAGGGATATGGAATTAGGGATAAAGGGATATTTTTGAGAAGTGTTGTTAGCGGAGGAAAATTAACTAACTTTAACGCGGGAACTAGTTTTGATAGAAAATGACCGGGTAAAATATTTAGAGATGCGGGTATTACAGTTCATAGCTTTTGCCAGTCATGTTCTCAATGTCTTCCCTAGAGCGTGTTCTACTATAATATGTTGTATGTTGTAATCTTCTGTTTTAAAACAAAGTGAATGCATGTTGTAGTTATAAGAATTTCGGCTTCATTTTAATCTTTAATTTTCACCTACATCATCATCATCATCATCATCATCATCATCTTCAGAGCTACGTACTCTCAGTGGAGCTTTAAGGTATCAACGAAGGTTCCCCCGGCCAATCCTATATTGAGCAAGTCTGGATACCTCAAACCATGTCTTTCCCTGCTTCCTTTAGATCTTCCTTGTATTGTGCGCCTCCATGTTTCTAATATCCTGTTCCTCTTTCTTTTCTCTTGAGGTGTCCAAGTCAAGGAGGTATAGGGGAGTCTTTTTTTTTTATTAGTAGTATAATGGGTAGACTTCGAAAAAAATGATAGAAGGAAAAATCAATATGGTAAAAGCTGGTTTTAGACAAGGAAGATGATCACGAGATCATATATTCAACATAAGGTTAAAACTAGAGAAATACAGATAATTTAATGTGAATCTATATTTTACTTTTATGGACTATTCAAAAGTATTTGGTTCTGTACAACACCAGGAACTTTGGGAAATAATGGAACAAATGAGATTTCTAACATATATGACACAATTAACATCACTGCTGTATCTACCAACAAGCGGCAGTAAGAATAAATGGTGAAACAATTTGGTTTGACATAAAACAAGGGGTCCGTCAGGGGTGCATATTGTCGCCTTACTTATTTAACATGTATACTGAAAATATAATGAGGAATGAAAGTGAAGATGTAGATAAAGAATATTATGATGCCATAAAAATTGAAAGTTATAAAATATCAGAAATTAGATATGCTGATGACACAGTATTACTGTTCACAACACAAAAAGGAATGGAAAAACTAATTATGTCAGTTCATAAGAATAGCGAAGAGTAAAACCTTTAACCTTAATGCAAAGAAAACTAAATTGATGACAACTGACAAAATAAATAATGCAGCTGAAATATATATCACTGAGGGAAAATTGGAAAAAGTGGAGGGTTTTGAACATCTTAGATCATTACAAACTGATAATGGAGATACAATGAGAGATATCAAAAAGAGGACATGTATCGATTTTCAAAAATTAAAACAACTAAAGAAGCTGTGGAGAGGAACAGACAGAACAACAAAAATAAGATTTTTAAGGTCATGTATCTTTCCCATCGCAACATATGCCTGTGAGACCTGGACACTTAACAAAAGAGCTGAGAAACACATAAATCCATTTGAATGTATGTGCTATAGAATAGTTCTTCAAATATCATGGACACAAAAAAGAACAAATATAGCCATACTACAAGAACTTAATATTGAAGAAGGCTGGCTAGTAAAGAGGATTAAACAGAGAAAACTTAAATATTTTGGACATCTTAAACGTCATGACAATTTAGAGAAGACCGTCTTGGAGCGTGCATAATGGGAAAAAGAAAAAGAGGAAGACCAAGGCGAAGATGGCTGCAAGACATCGTTGATAATCTACGAATGGATACATCAGCAGAAGGGCATCTTGCTTACAACCGAGAGACCTACAGGAGAGCTGTTAGGGAGGCAAAGTTCCGCAAGGGACATGTTGACTGAGTATATGGCCAAGCCGTTTCTATCTTCGTCTTCGATCTCCCTAGTACTGTTCTGAGTGCTATCTATAGTATAATTTGTACATATTTTAATAAACGGCGTTTACATTTGTTATGCACATTCATTAACTTGTTGATACAAAGAATAGAGCAGTCTCACCCCACAACACAGCTATGGCTCATTTTGGCAGTCTTGTCTCCCAACATAGGCAAAGCTCAAGCTAGATATCCCATCGTTCAACACAGCTATAACTCAAGGCAGATGTCTCATCTGTTAACATATCTATATCTTGAAGCTAGATGTCTCGTCTCCCAACATAATTATAGCTGAAGCTAGACAACATAATTATAGCTTAAGCTAGACGTCTCATCTCCCAACACAGCTATAGCTTACGCTAAATATCTCATCTCCCAAAACAGCTTTAACTTTAGCTACATGACGAATACCCCAACACAGCAACAGGTCAAAGTATAACAATCCGCCAAACAATGAACTCATAAACAGGGAGTTTAAATGGCCAAATAACGCGGAGTCTGTTGGTCTACAATGCTGTTGGACTAACACCAACGAGTTTTATGTAAAATGTGGACTAAATTATCGTTATAAAGATGTGGTCTCTAACGAGAAACCAACAGAAGCCTTTGTTTCTCTCTCGTACATGCTTGTTTTCCCATCTACTCTATACTATAGTAGGAGAGGTACCAGGCGTTGCCCGGGTAGTTGGTGCGTAAGACCACAGATACTGTTATTTCCACTCTATTCTGTTAAAAACAAACAACAACAACAAAAGATACCTGGCGTTGCCCAGGTAACAATTGCAAAAGACTGGTCAAGTCCCCTCCATAAAGCCCAATTCCTGACTCACACAAATTGGACGTTGTCTCTATAGCTTAATCAAAGAGATAATGATGGACGCAATTCTCACACCTAAAATATTGAACAGTGCAGATAAGTAAATGAGAGATACAGAGAGATCCGATGAAAGCAGAAATATAATAATGAAAATGAACAGTAAACAGGGGATTAACTGATCTTTATTTCCAAAGGATTAAGAATTGGGCACGCAGGCTCGTCTGACATTCTGCCCTTTATCAGACAACTTTCACTCTGTTCTAGATATTCTACAAATTTGCTTTTCATGTAATAAACATAATTAATATTGAAATTGAATGTAAATTTTCTTAAATGGAAGTGAATAGAGCGTCAGTGATTGAGCGAGACAGAGAGAGAGAGAGAGAGAAAGAGAGAGAGAGAGAGAGAAAGAGAGAGAGAGAGAAAGAGAGAGAGATTTTTGAAGACGTAATAAAAAGTGTACGAACAGGTATCTGGCTCTTTGATGAGCTTGGAGAAGAAAGATGACCAGGGAGTGACGTTTACCTCTCCTCCCCCCCCCCCCCCCCCCCCCCCCCCCCCCCGTTCGTCGATAAGGCAAGGAAGATATGAGGACTGATACAATAACCTCTAGATGTCCACGTGGCATAACAGGGTTACCTTTACTTCCTCCTATTCAAGACCTCGACCTCTGGAAAAGTTTCTTTCTGTAACAAATAGCTCAGTTCTCACATTCCTACTTTATATAAAACAATACAGGAAGGAAGATAACCAGCCAGAATATAGGTTCCATTTAAGAAAAGGAATAGATTTTATAACATAGTAAAGGAAGGTACCTATTTAAGAAAAGGGATATATTTTATAACATAGTAAAGGAAGGTATCTATTTAAGAAAAGGGATAGATTTTATAATATAGTAAAGGAAAGTACCTATTTAAGAAAATGGATAGATTTTATAACATAGTAAAGAAAGGTTCCCATTTAAGAAAAGGGATAGATTTTATAACATAGTAAAGGAAGGTACCTATTTAAGAAAAGGGATAGATTTTATATATATATGCAGGAAGCTCTCTACCGTAGAGAGCGGAACAACAACACAACTCCTTCAGATCATCAGAGGAAGTACCCCCCCTCAGACAAGTGTTTCGGCCCTTTAAACTCCTGACACTCTAAGGGGGGTGGGCCCCTCTGGGTCATGACTCCCAGAGGTCTTGTGAGTTGTTTTTTTTTCGGTCCCGGGATCGAACCCATGATCTTCCAGTTGCCACGCGTCTTTAGCGATTTAGCTATGGAGGACTGGTATTGGTTGTGGCAAATGAAATTACTTATGCTCCCAATGCTTGTTTCGCATACTCCACAGCCAGCATGAGGCCTTTTCTGCTGTTTCTGAAAGGCTTCTCAATGCCCTTGTAAAGGAAGGCTCTTTTATATTTATAGTCTTTTACTATTTCAAACAATATTCACCCTGATTTTGTGCTATCAGTGCCAAACATGGACACCCACAGAATACCATGACAGAAAGATAGCAACGTGCGAGTTGAAATGTTTAAGAAAAATGGTAAACATGACAAGAAAGGATCAAGTGCAAAATGAAATAATCCGGTACATGGTGGGGACATCAACTATCAAGGCCAGTCAGTCATTGCATGCCCCTCGCGGAATTTTGCCTCCCTAACAGCTCTCCTGTAGGCCTCTCGTTTGTGATCAAGATGCCCTGCTGTTGATGTATCCATTTGCAGATTATCAACGATGTCTTGCAGCCATCTTCACCTTGGCCTTCCTCTTTTTCTTTTCCCCATTATGTACCCTTCCAAAACGGTCTTCTATAAATTCTTATGACGTTTAAGATGTCCAAAATATTAAAGTTTTCTCTGTTTAATCCTCTTTACTAGCGAGCCTTCTTCAATAATAAGTTCTTGTAGTATGTATATATTTGTTCTTTTTGTGTCCATGGTATTTGAAGAACTCTTTGTAGCATTTACATTAAAATGCATTTATGTGTTTCTTTAGTTGTTTTACTTTCTGAAGAGCGATAGTCATGTCAAGGACTACACCGAAAATCGAAGAGTTAAGGGACTGGAGCATTTGATACACATGAATCCCGAACAACCAGCGCATGTGCATACAACTCAAACACATCTGGATATAGGGCCCGAGGACGACCACTGAAGAAGTGGATGGATGGGGTAAGAGATAAAACGAGGAAACATAACAAGACAGCTACCCAGGCCTCTCACCTGGTTCTGTACCGAGGTCTGAAACTACCTGCCACTCTAATGCCATAAGCAGATAGAGAAGAAGAACTAAAAGAAAGAAAGAAAAAAGAAAAGACACTATCTCAAAGAAAGAAAGAAAAAGAAAAGACACTATCTCAAAGAAAGGAAAAAAAAAAGAAAAGACACTATCTCAAAGAAAGAAAAAAAAGACACTGTCTCAAAGAAAAAAAGAAAAAGAAAAGACACTATCTCAACGAAAGGGAAAGAAAAAAAAAGACACTATCTCAAAGAAAGAAAGAAAAAGAAAAGACACTATCTCGGAACTTGCAGGTCCCGGGATTTCTTTTTTTTTTTTCAAGTATCTGTTAAGAAATTCAAAGTATTAAAGATTGAAAAAAAATATTTCAAACTTTCTCAATTATCGATTAGGTTCAATTACACATTCCCTCATCTACTTCACCCAATTCAATCTTTATCCTCTCTGTTATTTAGCATAATTAGTAGATCTTTGACAAATTATACCACGCATGATTACCTGCCCCAATTACAAGACTAACGATTGGATGCTGCTAACGAACATTACTGGGACATCTGCTTGTCCATTTTGATAACGAGGCGAAGAGGCAGGCAACTGTATATTAAATTAATTTACCCCAGAGGGGAATCACTGCAGAGACCAACACCATCATCTATTTTAAGGCGGACCGCCAAGATGATGGCTGTTTATATATTGTCATTAACTTTTTTTTAAATGTTCATTAATGAGAATGACATTACCGTTATTGTCGTCTCGTTATAGTTTGTATTAGTACGTTCAGTGTTGTTATTATCTACAAAGTCAAAGGTTCAGAAGCTATAAACCGAAGCAAGAATCCGGTTTCATGAGAAAAGATTGTTTTTTTCCCGCGAATATTCTATTATATCGTAATATATATATATATATATATATATATATATATATATATATATCTGAACCCTAAGTGCCCAGGGCACATGGGGCTTCCGCAAGGGTTTTCCACAAATGCCTGTCCTTTGCCTTTTTTTCTGCTCTTGCCCAGGTGAGCCCTCTATTGCTCAACATCCTTTCTGTTGCTCTTCTCCATGTCTCTTTTGGTCTACCCTTACTTCTGTTCCCCTGTGGTGTCCATCTTAGTGCTATTTTTGGTAGTGAGTTGTCAGTCATTCGTAGCACATGTCCCAACCATCGCCAGCGTCTTTCCTCAATAACTGTTGTCAGTGGTTTCATCTGCATTTCTGCTAATAAGATGTTATTTCTTATGGTGTTTGGCCAAAATATTTTTCTAATTCTTCGTAAAGTCTGGAAAGAATTCAACTTGTTTTCTATGGTTTTGGTGATTTTCCAGCATTCACTACCATAGAGTAGTACACTTAGAACATTACTCTTAAATATCCTGATTTTCATATTTATGCTGTTTTTTTTATTTCCATATAGTCTGCAGCATTGCAAAAGCCTGGTTTGCTCTAGTAAGTCTACTGTTGGTGTCCTCTGTGCTGTCTCCATTTTCTACTACTCTGCTGCCAAGGTATACAAATTTGTTGACCTCCTCCACTAACTTGTTATCTACTCTGAGTACATTTCTGTTGTTCACATTTTGCTTCATTAACTTTATCTTTCCTACGTTGATCTTTAGTCCTATGTTGTTTGCATTCTGAGTTAGCTTGTTTATTTTATCTTACATATCTTTGTGACTGCTTGATAATAGACAAATGTCGTCCGCAAAGTCAAGGTCCTCCAGCACTGTGTCAATGGTCCATTGTAATCCCCCGTGTGGTACCCGGGATCTGCAAAGAATAGAACCACTGTACCCTACCACGCATGATCGTAAAAGGCGACTAAGGAGGGTTCGGCATAGGGCCAGCAACCCTATCTGGTAAAAAAAACTATCAGACTGCTACAGAAACGGAAGCAAGGGAAAAAATAAATGCAGGTGGAAGGAGAAATAGTGTGAAGAAGAAGAAGAAGGATAAAAGAAGAAGAATGTAAAGAAGAATTCTATGAAGAAGAAGGAGGAAGGAAAAAGAAGAAGGAAAGAAGAAGAAGGAAAGAAAAAGAAGAAGAAGAAGAAGAAGAAGCAGTAGAAGAAGAAAATGAGTGCAAAGAAAAATAGTGTGAAGAAGAAGAAGAAAAAGAAGAAGAAGAAGAACAAGAAGAACGAGAACAAGAAAAAGAAGAAGGAGAAGAAGAAGAAAAAGAAGAAGAAGGAGAAGAAAAAAGAAGAAGAAGAAACAGAAGAAGAAGAAGAAGAAAATCCATATCCATAAATCGATGAAAAAAAAGAACATGCCACCAAATTCATCGCCTGAACAGAATACAAAGCCCTAAGATGTTACTCTGCGTCACACTTCGACGTTAAAACAGAATCAGGCATAATAGTTAAACCATAAGTCGAAAAATTAACAAACGAGGTCTAATAGCCCAAGTCGTTATGTTCAGGCCAGCTGCTGCGATACCTGAGAGTAAGAAAAAAAAAGAACTTGCGATTCTGTCAACTAAATATGGAAATTACAAACATCTGTGGGGTTCTACTTCATTTCCAAACAATACCAGCCACACAAACAAATCCTTCAACTCAAACGGCCAACAGCCAGAGCCGCAGCTGTGTTGGAGAAAGGGAAAGAACCCCTCTTATCAATGGGCGCCGAACTACAGCTGACTAAGACCCTATTCCGTCTTTTGTTCTAGTATTCCAAGCATTAGGCTATTGTGCCGTTCCAGGCTGGCTAATGTATTGACAGAAGGGAGGGTTGAGCCAGAGCACTGTCCCCGGGGATATTTTCCCTATTTGAAGGAGAGAGTCCATAGGGCTTCTCATGTTTTAAGGAGCAGAGGGTGGTGAGCATGAAGGATGAAAATGGAATAGCTAATCACCTGAGAGAGAGAGAGAGAGAGAGAGAGAGAGAGGGAGGGAGAGAGAGGAAGTTGGGTCTGGGAGGGAGGGAGAGAGAGGAAAAACAGTTTTGCACTATTACTCAGATTTTGGGCCTAACGGTATTAAAGATGGAGCCTGATGACTGCTGCCACAGAGTCCACTCCGAGGTCCCAAGAAGATCGGTTTTAATCCCCCTCACCCTCCCTCCCCCCCCATACACACCCACATCCTAAATAGTACCTTTACACCAACATCACCACAAGATTGGCTGCCAGGAACACAAATCCCCAGTTCCAATTAAATCAAAGAAAACTGACCCCAGTTCCAGTGAAATCAAAGAAAACTTACCCCAGTTCCAATGAAATCAAAGAAAGCTGACCCCAGTTCCAATGAAATCAAAGAAAACGTACCCCAGTTCCAACGAAATCAAAGAAAAGTGACCCCAGTTCCAATGAAATCAAAGAAAACTGACCCCTCCCCCCACTCCACTTTCACGACCCTGAAAGAAAAAAAAAAGAACAGACAAGAGAGGGACCCCCCCCCCCCCCAGCATTCCTAGACATGGCTTCAAAGCGCCAACACCTTCCAATTAACGCCCACTTTTCACCGCCCTGCTTGTTGCATTCCCAACAGAAATTACTTGTTCCGCGCCAAAGATGAAAGCTCGAAACGATAACACCTGTTATAGATCCTTGGATAACCACCAGATGCCCTGAGTTTTTTTTTTTTTTTACCAGAAAGTCTTTCCAGACAGAAATACTCTGGGATTTCCTTTTAACATATAAAGAAGAATATCTTTGGAAGATGGGATGTTAGGGGCGGGGGGAGGGTGGGGGCGGGGGGTTGGTCTTGGTGAGGGGAACAGGTTGATTAGAGAGGCATGATGGAAGTAAGTGGATGCATGTTTATGGCAAAAAAAAAACTGAAAGAGATATTGAAACATAAAACTTATGTGGAAGAGACATATGGTAAATATGGAGATGAAATGATGGTTGTGAGTTTTAAAAAAAAAAGGGGGGGGGGCAGTGGTGTGAAAAAAAGGAGGGGGGGGGTAGGAGGGTGATGTTGAAAAAAAAGCACCACAGCTACCAACTATCATGGTTAGCTACCAACCATCATCAATGCCATTAAAATTTACTACCAACCGTAATGAATGCCATCACAATTTACCGTGACATTGTCATCATGACAAGCAGCAACATCACTCTATGACAAGGGGGCCAGAGCTGCCCTTTAGCAGAATCATCATGACCGCTGTAAATGTCATCCCTGCTGCTGCTCCACTGTTGCATCATATACCATCGATAATGCTACAACCACTACACCAGTTGTTATAAATACCGCGGCCACTAATAGTACGGTAAGTACCGTCATAATTAAACTACCACTAAGTCACGGCACACACCATCGTTAATGGTACCACTGTCACGGCAAATACCACCATTAATGTTACCATTATCACAGCAAATACCACCATTAGTGTTACCATTATCACAGCAAATACCACCATTAGTGTTACCAGTATGGCGGCTAATATTATCATTAATGTTACCACTATCACGGCATATATATATATATATATATATATCACTATCACGGCATATATATATATATATATATATCATCACTAATGCTACAACTATCACAGAAAATATCATTACGGCAAATATCATCATTAATGCTGCTATTATCACAGAGAATGTCATTGCGGGAAGTATCATCATTAACGCTGCCACTGTCACAGAGAATATCATTGCCGGGGATATCGTCATTAATGCTACCACTTCATTCATTCATTCATTCTTTCATTCATTCATTCATGTGCATGTCCCTTGCGGAACTTTGCCTTCCTAACAGCTCTCCTGTAGGCCTTTCGGTTGTGAGCAAGATGGCCTGCTGCTGAATCACTATCTCGGAAAATATCGTTTTAATGCTACAGAGATCACAGCAAATACTGTTATAACAAACATCATCATTAATACTATTAATACATTATGCCAATTATTATAATACATCATTAATACATTATGCCAAACACTATCATTAATGCTAATATTATCAAGGAAAATATCGTTTTAACGAGTATCAACATTAATGCTACTGCTGTTGCAATAGATGCCATCACTGATACAACCGCTGTTATAGCAAATACCATTATTATTGCTACCACCATAAACGCTAATATCACAAAGAGTATCATAATCTCTACAGATTATAGCACACAGGGAAAGAGGAAACAGTCACTACAAAAAAAAGGGGTTGGGGGGGTTAACACCTGCAACAATGACGAGAGAAAACGAGGACCGAGATAAAGTTAGAAGCGAAACCCCCAGAGAAAGTGACAGTTATCCCAGAGTTATCATCCGATGTGATATCGCACGATAACGCACCTGCGGGAGTCACAAACATAATTACTCACAGCTGACTTGTTATCAGACTCCAGGGAGAGAAACGTCTTGTTTTATTAGGGTGAGTTCGGGTCAAGGAGGGGAGGGATTTGGGTGGAGGTGGAGGTGGAGGTGGAAGGAGGCGTGGCTCGTTTTAAGAGTGGGCGGGCCTGTGTGTGTGTGTATGTTATTGTTTTGTTTTTGTTTTAAATTATTTTTCAACCGCTTACTCTTCATCTTTCACATTTATCACTCGTGCGCGCGCACACACGCGCACACATACACATATACCATTTCTTCTCTCTTAGCTTCGATGATGGATCATATTTACGGGACGTCCTTTTCTATGATTAGCAGACATTATTTTCTTCTGAAACGAGTCCTGTCTCTTTTTTTATTTTCTTCCTCATGTTAAGTCTGTTGCTCTTTCTCCACCACTTTATTTCTGTTACTCTCTCCCCGCTTCTTTCTCTCTGTTACCCTCTCCACTACTTTATGTATGTTATTCTCTTTCACTGCTTTATCTCTTTTACTCCCTTCACGCCTTTGTCTCGTTTACTTTCTTCGCTACTCTGTCTCTGTTTCATTCTTCGCTACTCTGTCCCTGTTACTTTCTTTGCTACTATGTCTCTGTTACTTTCTTCGCTACTCTGTCCCTGTTACTTTCTTTGCTACTATGTCTCTGTTACTTTCTTCGCTGCTCTGTCCCTGTTACTTTCTTCGCTGCTTTATATCTGTTACTCTCTTTCCTACTTTAACAATATCAGATACATCCTTTATTTCTTGAGCTGTCTGTGCTGCTCTATTCTTTACGATAACAATGTTACTCTCTCTCTGTTACTTTAGCTATCTCTGCTACTCTCCTATGTTGTTTTCACTTCGTCATGTTTATCTATCTATATATCTATGTATGTATGTATGTATGTATGTATGTATGTATGTGTATGTATGTATGTATGTATGTATGTATGTATGTATGTATGTATGTATGTATGTATGTATGTATCTATCTATGATTTCAGCCTTTCAAAAATTTCGTTATTAACAACCACTTCACCCGCCCAGCCCCAAAAACCCCTTCTTCATAGAAACCTGTAAGAAAACTATAACACACAAGAACCAAAACTTTCAACGAACTTTCATTTCGCTGAAGGGAAAATAAAATAAAATAAATAAATAAAATAAAATAACCATCTAGAATTCCTCTAATCATTTGTTCCTTCAAAACAAAAGGGACATAACTTTTATTTGATCGAGACGTTAAGTAAACTGTAATTAAAATCGCTTCAAAGGAATCTAAACTTCACGCGCGCTAGAAGAAAATCTTGTGGAAGAGTTCGGCTCAAAGAAAGAACCATGGCTAATGTTACTTGCCTAGACAATCATTAGATCATGATGGATTAGAATCTCCGACAGCGTTATTTGTCTGGGCAAACAAGCGGGTTGGAAATATTACTTGTTATGAAATTATTTACAGACGATATTTTCAGCTAGTGACGGCGGGCTTTGTTGTAGCTTGGAGAAGAAGAAAAAAAACCCCACGCAAGAACGCAACTCCTCAGATCATCAGAGGAAGTACTCTCTGCAACCCCTTCAGGCAAGCACTTCGCTTCTTTCACATTTTGACGCTTTTGGCGGGGGGGGGGGGGATGTGGGGTCTCTGTGGGCCATGGCTCCCAGAGGTTTGTCTGTCAGCTTCACTAGGCTGGTAATATTTTCACTTTATTATATGGCACGAATTTCAGAATCTCTGTTTAGAATCTCTGTTTAGAATCTCTGTTTAGAATTTCTGTTTAGAATCTCTGTTTAGAATTTCTGTTTAGAATCTCTATTTAGAATCTCTTCTTAGAATGTATGTTTAGAATCTCTATTTAGAATCTCTGTTTAGAATTTCTATGTAGAATCTCTGTTTAGAATCTCTTATTTCCTATAGATAGGGCAGCAGTTTGCATGGCGTTGATCTTTGTGAGGTTTTTGTCCAAAAGCGTTGGTCTTTAACTTGGGGCCCACGAGAGAGCGAAATATCTTTGGGGTCTGAAAAGAAGCAGATGGATGTTCACAATTAAAAAAACAACAAATTAGCGTCATGTGGGTTCTCTTTATTGCTTTAATTTTTAACAACGGGCCCAGGTCTGTTCTCAGTCCGGAAAGAGGAGCCACAGTTGTTCTCAGTTGCGAAAGAGGAGCCACAGTTGTTCTCAGTTGGGAAAGAGGGGCCACAGTTGTTCTCAGTTGGGAAAGAGGAGCCACAGTTGTTCTCAGTTGGGAAAGAGGGGCCACAGTTGTTCTCAGTTGGGAAAGAGGAGCCACAGTTGTTCTCAGTTGGGAAAGAGAATCCACGGCTATTCTTAGGCTGGAAAAGAGGCTCCATGGCTGTTCTCAGTCAGGATAGATGGTCCACAGCTGTTCTCAGTTCGAAAGGATGGTCCACAGCTGTTCTTAGTCCGGAAAATGAGTCCACGACTGTTCTCAGTCCGAAAAAGAGGGTCCACGACTGTCTTCAATCCGGAAAGAAGATCCACGGCAGACCCACAAGACAGCTGAGGTACCTGGTTTTTTGTTTTGTTTGTTTTTTGTTTGCCTGCTCCTGTTGATTGACCTCCATATCCGAAGACCCATTCCATAAGCTCCCACCTAGCGGACGACCCAATGTTAGACTCCACCAAGCAAGTTGAAAAAGCAAAGCAAAGATAATTGAACGGACTGGAAACACCATGGAGCATGCAGAACTGAGAGTCATGATGGCCAAGGTGTACCTGCACGGCACGTAATCAAGAATGAATTCTGAAAAGAAAAAAAAAACAAAACGATGTGGAGGTTTTTCTATTGACCAGAGTGGATTAGACCCGTAGGAAAATGAAAATGAGGTTGATCGCTATCTGGATAAGACAAGATGGACACAGTGCAATAGAAGTAGGACATACTACAAAATCTTGGCTGGAGATTGTTAGAAGTGGAGAAAATATGTTACTGCGGAGAATCATATCCGTGGCCTATGCTCTCAAGGGAGTGAATGGCGATGATGATGATGATGATGATGATGTGCGTGTGTCTGTGTGTTCTGCATCCGTTCATTAAAGTAACGAGCCACGTCCATAGAAATACATAATAACGGTTTGTCTGTCACTGCACATTCACCCTCTTATCTTCCCTACCTCGTTTCCCCTCTTTTCCTCTTCCTTCTATTTTCAGCAGCACATCAGTTTACAATAACTCTTTCAATGTTTCCTACTCCTCCTTTGATTCAGCCCCCAAAGGATCTGACACAAGAAAAGAAGGCTATAACAGTCTAGTTCCACGAGACTCACCTTATTCCCAAGCGTCTAGGAAACTCAGAGCGCCATCTCTAATCTCTGACAAAAAAAAAAAAAGAAGGCATTTTCTGATAGCACTCACAGGCAGTTTTTGTTCGCCTTATCGTCGAGTCTGTCATTTGTTTGGCGGTACTTCTTTACAGGGGCTAAAACTCTGACGCAAATCTGGGAGAATTCTGGCTCCTGGTTTCTATATTTTATTAGCCTCCATTTTTTTTCCCTCCATTTTTTTTTTAGAAACAGGGACGCAGGCGTTAATTGAGACGAAATCATGAAATTATTTCCTAATTCAGGGGAAATGTATTACATGAATTTAATTTACTAAAGCACGACGTGACGTGTTTTCGACATTCAGGGATGTTCATTAATAGGAATCGTAGCTCCAGGGAGATAGGAGTGGGGGGAAGTGAAAGGAGCGAAAGTCTTTCTGCCGATCATGGACTTCAAGAGAGTGTGTGTTTTTGCTGGATCGAATCCTGTCCGTCGTTTCTATTTCGCCAGGATTCTTGCTAGTGCTACGGACGCCGTGCGCAATGCTGAGATCTCCCTTCAATGGAGGAGATTATAGTATCCCTGGACTTGTTATGTGTGTGTATGTGTGTGTGGGTGTCTGTGTGTATTCTAGGTTGCCTCGCCTTGCAGCCAGGTATTCTACTATTTAAGAGTATCTAAAATTTGCATGCCGTAGGTTGTGTGAAGTGCTGGTGCCTTCCATTTCTTGGCCAACTACAGTATTTGGGACAGGGTCGCCACGACCTATCCTGGCTGCTGCTGTTTTCTTAAGAAAGCTCCCCAGGTACCCATTTTTCCAGGCTGAGTGAACCCAAATGCCTGCTAGTCAGAAAAAAAAAAAATGCCCGAGTGCGAAACTGAACCGGGGACTTTATGATCTACAAGCGAGTCCACTAACATCTACACCACAGTCATTTTAAAAAAGCGTTTAGCTTCTCACTAAATATATACAGGACGAAGAAATAGCAACAGAAGAGATGGGTTAAATTTACACGTATGACGTTTGAATAGGTACAGTGTAGGTATATCATCTTCCTAAGATAATTAGCAGAAAAATCAGCTGAACCACAGATACAGGTCACAGCATTTGTGGATGAAGAAAATAAAACATTGGGTAGAATAGATAGAAATGAATTATGGGAAATCTTACAACATTATGGAGTTAGTAAACATCGGATCAACTTGTGCAAAGGACCCGTGTGAAAACAAGTCAGTGCATGGTTAGAACAAATGCAGGACACTTTCATCATACAGACTGGAGTGAGACAGGGCTATGTGCTATCTCCCTTACTATTCGTAACATACATTGACAACATCTGCAAAAAAGGTAACATACATTGACAACATCTGCAAAAAAGATAAGATACATAGTACAAATTCCACCACAGACCTATTCAAGAGACCAACCCCAGAAATAATATCGATAAACCCACAACTTCCGGGGGAGAAAAACCCAATAAGCAGGCCGTAAATGAACTCCCTTTGCAAATGACCAAGCACTTATAGCCACATCAGAAAAAGACCTACAGCAGAACATGGATCACTTAGCTAGGGCATTTAGAAGCACCAACAAGAAGATCAGTGCTGAAAAACAAAAATGGAAGTCATGGCCACAGTAAGAGAAGAAATCTCAGCAAAGATCTTCGTGGACAATCGGTCTTTGAAACAAGTGAAATATTTCAAATGCCTAGACCGTACGGTATTATCCACTGGAAGCATCGATTCAGAATTTGAGAAGATAAAGGTAAAGGTAATCCTGTCATGCCTTAGAGGCACATAGGGATATGGTGTTAGTGCCCCTATTTTCCTTGACCTGTCAGCACACTAGAGGGTGAGATGGTCAGTATCACGCCTAGCCGCCTTTCCTTCCCCAACTCCAGAAGAAGTCGGGTACCCATTTCTAGAAATGGGTGACTGGGGTGCCTCCGGCCGGATTCGAACCCCCCGACCTTCGCCACGAGAGACCATTGCACTAACCACTTTGCCACTCAGACCCCTAGAATTTGAGAACAAATGAATAAAACAAACAGGCCATTGGACTAATGCCACTTTTACTGAAAAAAAAAGCACGTCACAAACCTTGTCAAAAAGATAAGAGAGAGACAATGTACTTTCATAGGACATGCAATGAGAAGAGGGGGCATTGAAAATATTATAACAACAGGAAAAATAGAAGGAAGAAAATCAAGAGGAAGACCAAGAGAAATGATACTGGACAGTCTGACGGGATGGTGTGAGAGGCGATCACCAACTGAGCTGATGGCCTGCATGAAGGATCGGATATTCTGGAGAAGCATAATAGCCAACGCCAGTCGGCACGGCACATGATGATGATGATGACGTCACAAACGAAACAAAAAGAGCACAGTTTAGCACAGTTTTCTTCCCTGCTCTGTGATATCAACGTATGACATGGACACCACCGGCCAATCACTAAAATCACCGTAACAGAAATAAGATATATAAGGAGACTACTAAATTTACAAAGATCATACCATATCAGAAACGACGCCGTCAGGACAAAGGCACTACCGCTACATCCAGAAACAAGGAGTCAGATGGTCCGGCCACGTTACACGACCACCACCAGGCAGTAGAGCATAGAGAACATTCAAGCTAAGAACTGTAGATAACAAAGGAGAGGCCACCCACGCAAGAGACAGAGGGAGGGAATTTTGGGAACTTAAATATCTCGTTATATGAAGCAAACCGTGGAGCCCCCCCCCCCCCCCCCCGGAAAAAAGCGTCTACTGTCCCCCTAAACACTGAAAGGTATACGAGGAAGGAGACAAGACAAGGCAAGATGTATAACAAATGTAGACTTCTATGAAAGTATATCTGAAAGTGGTTTTTTTAAAAAATGTATTTTATACACGAGAAACATGGGTTTGTGGTTAAATCATTCCAATTTACTGCACATAGAAACAAACTTCAACCCATGGGAGTCCCGTTTGCCAGTTTAGTGAAATATTGCAACCAAAATGGATTTATCTTCCAAATTTAAAGAATTTTATGGGTATCGCTAACTTTAGCGTTTCGGGAGAAAGGACTTGGGCAGCAGCGGTAAATTTACACCGCCCTGGAGCTGGGCGCTGGAATGCCACCCCGTGGCAGGGCGGTGTACGTATAAATAATGTCATCCAGAAAATTGGGGAAGAAAGCTGGCCCGGGCACTATCTTAACGAGGATGTCAGCGGATGTTTTAGTGGATGTGGATTTACCCACATAGTCACCGGGAAGTACTGGTCGATGACTCACTTCTGTTTGCCTCCTATAAGCTGCTGAAAGGGGGAGAAAGAAGCCTTTTAAGATATCTACAAATTCAAACATCTACAGTCATGTGGCCTTGTTGTGTAGATGGGAGTTCATAATTTTTAACTGCCGCTAAAAACAGGCAACGCGTCTTTTCTCCTGTAAAACATGGCGATAATGATTGTTTATTTAAAACAAAAACAAAAAGTTCATGCGTCATGGGTATGATTTGGTAATTTAAAATTTAGGATTTGTTTGTACTAATGCGACACTAGAGAGTTATGCAGAGGCAGTATCAACCTATGTTTGTGAAAACTGGACAGTGAAGAAAGAGACGAACCAAAAACTGGTTTGTCCTGGCTTGTGAATACAGCTGCAGTCTGGGTGTACTGTAAACGCTAACGGAGAAGTTCCTCAAAGAGGTTCAAGAAAGTGAAAACTAAGATAAACTTCATTAGAGATGTTCAAGAAAGTGAAAACTAAGATAAACTTCATTAGAGATGTTCAAGAAAGTGAAAACTAAGATAAACTTCATTAGAGATGTTCAAGAAAGTGGAAACTAAGATAAACTTCATTAGAGAGGTTCAAGAAAGCGAAAACTAGGATAAACTTTATTAGAGAGGTTCAAGAAAGCGAAATTAAGTTCATTAGGGAGGTCCAGTGAAGTGAAAATTAAGATAAACTTCATTACAGAGGTTCAAGAAAGCGAAAATTAATATAAAGTTCATTAGAGAGGTTCAAGAAAGTGAAAATTAAGATAAACTTCCTCAGAGAAGATCAAGAAAGCGAAAATTAAGATAAACTATAAGGAAAAAACATTTTAAAAAAAATCAGATGAGATGTCACGAGATGTCACGAGATATCACGAGATGTCAGAAGTCAGATAACCTAACAATCTGTGAACTTAAAAATAAAAAAAAAAAGAAAATTAGAGAGAGAACAGAAAAGGTAGGCGAAGGTTAGGGGGAAAAAGTGCTTAAATGGCCGTGGGGTGGGGGTGTAGGGTTAAGGAGGGAGGGGGTGAGGATGGGGTTAGGGGAGGGACATATATCACATTACAGTCACAAAAAATGACGTGCATAAATTAGAGAAACATGATTTCCTACATATATGGCCGCAGTGTCCAGTTAAACACCAAGTTCTAATACAGGTCAACGCACTTTACAAACTGTCCCGTTTCTAAAGACGCACTCGCTTTATGGTTATAATATTTCGATCACGAATAGATTGGTTTCATCCAACCGTGACTGGTGTTCGTTTCGCTTGATCAGCTGTGTAGAGTTCATGAAACTTCAGTCAATTTACC
>CM019706.1:2206475-2371475 GCA_009760885.1 Achatina immaculata | reverse complement strand
CATTCTCAGCAGGAGCACTTCAAACATCCCCACACTTTTCTTATCCGTCCTCTTTTCCAGAGGTCACCTTTTGACCTCTCCATGAAGCGTAAGCAAAGAACACTTTCTCACATTGTAGCAGTCCAGGCTATCTACAGAACGTTCAGTTGAAAAGCACCTAGTACTACGACTACTAATACTACTTTTATTACTACTACTACTACTACTACTACTACTTTTACTATTGCTACTAATACTGATACTACTACTACTACAAATACCACTACCACTACTACTACTACTACACTACAACAACCAGTACTACTACTACTACTACTACAATTACCACCACTACTACTACTACTACTACAACAACCAGTACTACTACTGCTACAATTACCACTACTACTACTACTACTACACAACAACAACAACAACCACTACTACTACTACAATTACCACCACAACCACCACCACTACTACTACTACTACTACACTACAACAACCACTACTACTACTACAATTACTACAGCTACTACTACTATCACTACTACAATTACTACAACAACAACTACTACTACCACTACTACTACTATTAATACTACTACAATTACTACTATAACAACAATTACTAATACTAGTACAACTACTACTGCTACTGCTACCACTACTACTACGACAACTAGTACAATACTACTACTACTACTACTACTACTACTACTACTACTACTACTTACTACTACTACAACTCCTACTGGTACTACAACTACAACAATCCCTACCTATCATGATCAAATAACACAGCATCTTTTACGTACAAACGTACACCCGTACGTGTACAGAAACCGTGGACTCCACGCGGGTATTTCAAAATGTCTACTATCACGGGGTGTACGTCTCACTTTCGGGCCGGGTGGCTAGCTCCAGGTAACTCCTGACACCGGAGAAATTGAGAAAGAAATCCTGGGATCCAACCTGTCACCTGAGATTAATTTGTTCGGAACGAATTTTCGTGATAAACGGACATTTTTTTTCTGTTTAAGACGGCGATAGAGGGATGAGCTTTAACATCTTTTTTTTTTTCTTCCCTAGTATCCTTTGTTAGCCAGATGTGTTTAAAGAGAGAAAGTCTTGTGTGAGTGAGTAGTATGCGTGTGTGAGAATGTTAATGAGGGATGTGTATGTGAGTGGGGTGGTTTGGGGGGTGGGTGCTGAAGCTATATTCACTTACCGTTCAACTGTTTATGATTTGATTTTTTAAAAGAAATGGGACCGAAACGACGCAACTGTGAGACTGCTTATAGGCAGAAAACAAAAAAGAAACTTTGTAGCTGCTTATAAAGAGAAGGAGTAACTGTGAGACTGCTTATAAGCAGAAAACAAAAAAGAAACTTTGTAGCTGCTTATAAAGAGAAGGAGAAACTGTGAGACTGCTTATAAGCAGAAAACAAAAAAGAAACTTTGTAGCTGCTTATAAAGAGAAGGAGAAACTGTGAGACTGCTTATAAGCAGAAAACAAAAAAGAAACTTTGTAGCTGCTTATAAAGAGAAAGAGAAACTGTGAGACTGCTTATAAGCAGAAAACAAAAAAGAAACTTTGTAGCTGCTTATAAAGAGAAAGAGAAACTGTGAGACTTCTTATAAGCAGAAAACAAAAAAGAAACTTTGTAGCTGCTTATAAAGAGAAAGAGAAACTGTGAGACTGCTTATAAGCAGGAAAAAAAAACTTTGTAGCTGTTTATAAAGAGAAGGAGAAACTGTGAGACTTCTTATAAGCAGGAAAAAATAAACTTTGTAGCTGCTTATAAAGAGAATGAAGTGTGCAACTGCTTATAAGGAGAAAAAAAAACTTGCAGCTTATAGAAAAAAGAATCTATTGATACTGATAAGTATAATAATCGCTATAGCTACATATACAATCTCTATCTCTCTCTCTCTCTCTCTCTCTCTCTCTATATATATATATATATATATATATATATATATATATACATATACCTTACATCTTCGATCCATCCCATGCCCTTAAGCTCACATGTTAGTTTGCCAAGTTTTCCTGTTTTAGGCGAGTTTTCCAACCTCATCAGCGCATTTTATGCCTACTAATTTGGCCTCTCTTAACTGTGGTCGACCTCTTTTTCTTCGGCCTGTTCTGTTTCACTTGATAGCTTGTTTTAGGATTCCCTGACTGTTTCTTCTCATCACTTGACCGATATATGTCCATTTCCTTTTTTTCTGATCGCTCATGAGAGAGGTTGTTGTTCGCTCACCTGTCTTATCTACGCGTTGTTCTTGAATTCGTTCCAGTGGTACCGGCTTCAAGTCCCAGCAGTGGGACGTTTTTTCTTTTTTTCTGGTACGAACAAAAATGTCCCCGGGGTCCACCCGGTCTCAAAAAATGGGTACCAGAGAAATATGAGAAGGTAAATGCGGCGAGACGTGGTACTGACCATATCACACGTTCATGTGCCGAAGGTCATGGAAAATACGGGCCTAACACCGTTTCCCCAGTATGCCTTAATGGCATGGAAAAGGGGATTTTGAGGCTGAACCCCGTACCACCGGATTAATAAGCCGATCCCCTAACCACTCAGCTAACCAGCATATATCATCTACAATCATCTAAATATAACAGCCATTTAGCTCTAAAAAAATAATGAATGAACAAATATATTTAAGAAATAGAGATATTGGTTTTAGAATACATTGTATTTTATTTAACTATCATCATGTGCCATGCCTGGAGGCCCCGGCGACCATGTTTCTCCACAGTTTCCAGTCTTTCATGTTTTCCATCAGTTCTCTTGTTGTGCTTCTTCCACGCCATTTTGTCAAGCCATTTAAGATTTTCTCTCTTGGTCTAGCTCGTCCTTTCGTTTGCATCCCATTTTCCACTTTTGCCACGATATTTTCGATTCCTCCTCTTCTTATTATACGATCAATAAACCTGATTATCTCCCCTGTAGTGTGTTTATTAATGTTCGTTTCTCGTTGGTTTTCCTTAGAGATTCTTCATTAGTTATTTTGGTTGCCCATGATATTCTTAATGTTCTTCGTAGGAACCTTATTTCAGCTACCTCTAATCTCTAATCCTCTTGTTGTTTTTGTTAATGACCATGATTCGCTACCATATACTGGCTCGATATAGGATTTCAAGACTCTTCTCCTAGCATATTTGCTGACAAAGATCGACCGCACAAAACAGTTTTCACCTTACTATTCGTTTTCTCTTTGCTAGGTTTCTTTCTGTATTCTTGACTTACTGTTCAAAGATCTCTGTAAATAAATGTGGTCGCCCTCTATAAGCTTCTGCCAACAGTTTGAAAACCGCTGCTCAAGGGAAGATAATTAACTCAGACAAGTAAACCCCGTTCTTTCCTTTTGGAAGCTACACCTTCGGATCGTGCCAGAAAAGTGCTAAGAGAAAACACGTGGGTCTGATTCAGTGAGAGAAAACGGCGCCCGCCAAAACTGGCAACACGTGTAGAGGAGGCATTTGTGTTTAATGTGACAGGGAGGGTAAGGATGTGTCTTGTTTCGTTCCTTTTTGTAAGTGAGTAGAGATGTGTTTTTTGGTTTTTTTTTGGGGGGGAGGGGCGTTACTTTAGGGGTTTAAGATTTGTAGGACTGTGTTTCTTTTCTGTTAATTATTTGTGGATCTGCTGCCTTCTCTCTCTCTCTCTCTCTCTTTCTCTATCTCTTTCTCTCTCTTTTTCTCTCTCTGTCTCTCTCTCTCCACCTTTCTCTGTCTTTCTTTCTCTCCATCTTTCTCTCTCTCTTTCTCTCTCCCCCTTTCTCTCTCTCCCCCTTTCTTTTTCTCTTTCTCTCTCTCTCATTATCTCTCTCCTTATCTCTCTCCCTTTCTCTCTCTCCTTTTCTCTCTCTCTCTCTCTCTCTCTCTCTCTCTCTCGACATTTCTCTTTTCTTTTCGCGGTCTCTCTCTCTCTCTCTTTCTGTCTTCTTTGTTTCTGTTTCTGTCTCTCGTTCTGTCTTTTTTCCTCATCTTTCTGTTTCTCTCTCTTTCGCGATCTCTCTCTCTCCCACTTTCTTTCTGTCTCTGTCTCTCTTTCTCTTTCTATATCTATCTTTCTCTCTGTGTTTCTCCCTCTGTCTCATTTTTACTTTCTCTCTCTCTCTATCGTTCTCTATTTCTCTCTCTTTATATATGTCGTTCTCTCGCACTTTCTTTCTTTTTCTCCCTATCTCCATATCTTTCTGTCTCTCTTTCCTTCTCTCTTTCTCTCTCTCTATTTCTCTCCCTCTCTCTGTCTCTTTTTGTCTCTCTCTTCTCTCTCTCTCTCTCTATTTAGTTATTTACTTCTCTCTCTGCTTTTCTTCCTCTATCTCTTTATTTCTTTCCTTCTCTCTCTTTATTTCTTTCCTTCTCTCCCTGCCTCACTTTCTCTTTCCCTCTCTTTCTCTTTCTCTCTCTTTCTAACTCTCTTTCTCTATATTTTGTCCTCTCTCTTACCCCCATCCGTCGCTCTGTGGAGTGTTTGTACACAATAATTATGTTTGCATATTTTTATTTGATTATGTTCGTCTTAGGGGACGCCTAAGAAGAAGATGGATTTGTGAATCTCGCCGGGCATACCCTCTTTGAGCAGATTCCCTCATTTCTGATTCTACCTGAGTAGTTTTCTAGTGTCATCATCATCATCATCATCATCATCATCATCTTTTTCTTCTTCTTCTTCTTCTGTTCCTTCTCCTCTTCCTCTTCTTTTTCTTTTTCTTCTTTGTCATCTCCTTCTTCTTCTTAAAGTTTCAGATATCCAGAGATCTAGACAAGGAGAAAGACTACGTCCAGGAATCCCATCATCAGCAGTTCTTCTCACATCACCGCACTTTTCTCTCTCTCACGCTCTTCCCTATGGAAGAACAAAAGCAACGAGGAGGATACAGATACAAGAAGAATGATAACAATATTAGGATATATAGGAGGATACTGATATAAAAAGAATGATAAGAATATACGGATACAAAGAGAACACAGATATAACAAGAATGATAAAAATATAAGGATATATAGGAGAACACAGATATAACAAGAATGATAACAATATAGGCATATATAGGAGGATGTAGATATAGCAAGAATGATAACTATGTAAGAATACATAGGAGAATATAGATATAACAAGAATTACAACAATATAAGGATATATAAGAGGAAACAAATATAACAAGAATGATAGGAATATGAAGATAAATAGGAGGATACAGATAAAACAAGAATGGTAACAATTAAAAGATATATAGGAGGATATAGATGTAACAGGAATGATAACAGTATAAGGGTGTATGGGGGATACAGATATAACACAAATGATAACAATATAAGGATGTATAGGAAGATAAAGATATAACAAGAATAATAACAATATAAAGATGTATAGGAAGATATAGGTGTAACAAGAATGATAACAATATAAGGATGTGTAGGAGAATACAGACAGTGAAACAGAAACTAAACGTAAGAAGACATATTGAGAGTTTGTTCTTTATCTGCAGTTGTAGTTTCTTTCGTTTTCTGGAATTTCATTTCGCTAGCAGATGGACGCTGTATTGAGTAACTGCATCTTGTAGAAACATATGAAGATTGTCCACGCTGAGTCTCTATAACACAACAGAATAAAATACGAATCAAACAAAACTTCAAGGACCTTGCCTATGATATGACGAGTGCGTGGAAGAAGGATGACGGACAAATAAGAAACAAAGAAGTGCATCCTTGATGAGAATGTAAAGAACACTGAGACAGAAGGCACTGAGGAAACAACAGATGAAGGAACAGAGCAATGCAGAAGAGAAACTCAGCAAGAGAGATCTGATGTAAAATAGCGGTGTCTAACACAAAGTATAGATTATGCAAACAAAAACTTTGCCAAGAAAGAACAGCAAGATAAAGCATAGTTGGATGCCAGAAGATACATTATCTAAAGAAAGGAAGCTTTAAAAAAAACAAAACAAAAAACTCGCCGAGATATAACGAGAATGACAAAGAAATATGTCATATGTGCAGACAAGTCAAAGAAAAATAGATAGATGAGAAATGTAATGCCATAGAAGAAATGAATAACACTCACAATACAAGTGAAGCACACGAAGAAATAGCACTCAATGCCAAAAGAAAGTATGTGATAAACAGCAGGGGAGGTAAGAAATAGCACTCATTACCAAAATAAAGTATGTGATAAACAGCAGGGGAAGTATCAAGAACAAAAGAGGTCAGATAATAATAGAAGAGAATGAAATACCAAAATGACGACAGAATATATAAGAGACCTATTTGAAGATGACAGAGAATAAAAGCCATCCCTAAGAATCACAGATGGTCCAGCAGCAAGGTTGACAGAGCCACAAGCAAGATGTGAGTATGTAGAAGCAGCGGGACCAGATGGGACAACCATAGAGATGATACAAGCACTGAAGGGATATGGAACTGGCATGATTACAGAAATATGCAATAACGTAAACAGACTGGGACATATAACATGTACAGCCTGGGACATCTAACATATACAGCCTGGGACATCTAACATATACAGCCTGGGACATATACCTCAAGAATTGAAACATTCACATTTTGTGGCCTTACTCAAGAAAGCAAAAGCCACAGACTACTCAGATATTAGAACCATAAGACTGATGAGTCACGTGATTAAAGTTCTCCTCAAAGTCATCCTCGAAAGAAAAAAAAAATTATAAAGAGCTCAGTGAAGAACAGCTGGGTTTCAGACAGAATAGTGGAACAAGGGAGGCAATCTTTTGCCTAAGAAAACTAATAGCGAAATACGTGGAAGTTCAGAAAGATATACACGCCTGTTTGACAGATTATACTAAAACATATGACAGAATGAAGCATGACAGATTAAGAAACTGTCTTGAGGGAATCAATCTTGAAGGCAAAGACTTTCAAATTATATCAAATCTCTACTGGGAACAGGAAGCATCAGCAAGATACGGCACAGTGACGTCAACAAATGTGCCCACAAAGAGGGGACTAAGACAAGGATGTGTTCTGTCTCCATGTCTATTCAACTTGTACACAGAGAACATCTTCAAACACTCAGACGAACTATAAGGGTTAAGGGGAGGGGGGAATGTCAACAATTTTAAGATATGCAGATGATACAATCCTTTTAGCAGAGAATCCACAGAACCTACAGAAATTAGTAGACAAGATACACAGCAAGAGCCAAGAATGGGGACTCGAGATCACTGTCAACAAGACCAAAGTAATGGTGTTCACCGGGAAAGACCAGAAGCCACAGATGGATTTATATCGTAAACAAAGGGAGACTGGAACAAGTGGCAAACTACTGCTACCTAAGACTTACACTAACTGAAGATGTGAGATGTGAGATGAGGATAAAGAAAAGGGGGAAAAAAGGGAAAACGGGGAAAAAAAGGGGAAAAGCTTAAAGTAATGGCAAAATATAAATTCATCTCCATGAAGACAGTGCTGTTATCCAGAAATCTGCTAAGAAATACGAAATTAAGATTTGTTAAATGTTATATCTACTTTGTTTTACTATACTGAGCAGAAACCTGGACTCTAAGCAAAAAGATAGAAAGAAAGATTAATGCAGCAGAAATGTGGTTCTACAGAAAACTAGGCCATCTAACGTTAGAAATAGAGAATGAAAAGAACAAATGCACAAGTTCTAGAACAGCGCCAAGTGCAACGACAGCTTCTCAAAGGAATAAAGATGAAGGAAACAAAATACTTTAGCCATATCAAAAGACATAACAACATGCCGAATACCATACTAGAAGGAAAGGTAAAAGGAAAAAGAGCAAGAGGAAGACAGAGATGTAGATGGGGAGATAACATACGAGAATGAACAGGACATAGTCTGGCTGAGTGCATCATCAAGGCGAGGGAGCGAGTTAACTGGAGGTTCATTACCATCAACCTTCGTTATGAAGAAGATGATGATGATGATGATGAGTGAATTCAGGCGCTATATCACAGGTGACGCTAAAGCAAAGGAACCGTAACAGAGGTGTTATTTCACCTATGCTGCACAAATGTTTTGTGTATGATCCGCATTTTCTAACTTTCATTTCTTTCACCGTCGTGTTTGACAGGCATAAACATTCACAGTCAGCGCAAGTCACTTTTATGTTATACTGTGAAGTATCACTAAAACGTCTGCGTCTTTAGTTTTGGCCCTCGTCCTCTCCTCATCAACCTCAGCCTCACTTAGAATCGTTCTCAATTTGGCATATTCCTCAGCCAGATACATGGACTTCTGGATGTTTACCTCTGTTCCTCACAAGCCACTTAAATGGCTTTGATGAAAAAAAAAAGAGGACGATATTTAATTTTTTAATGAAAAGCATTCCTGTTTTTTTCCCTTTATTTTGAATTCCAGACTCAAAGCTTAAATTATTACAGTTGATAACTGTAGGCCTAATGTAATTTCCTGATAAACAACATGGCCGCTGTGTTTATTACGTATTTCTGTCAGTTTTGCGTTTTTTGTATCGCAGTGAAAGAGTTAATATGAATGCATTTGGGGATTAAAGAAATGAAACAATAAAACTGTGCATCAATTTTTTAGGACTTCTTCTCCATCACATGCGTTGTTTATGTTATCAATAATAAACATCTCGAGAATATTATGTAATCAGTTTTTGAATTTAACTTTAGGGCAAAAATTTTTATCAGGTTAAAAGTGATTAAGTTTAGATAAACATCACCGTGTGGGCCAAATACGACGCTGTGTTTGTTTCTGGAGAAGTTGTTGATGGATTTGGGCGGTGTATTTTATTAAAGTTATTTACTCTCCTCTTCTCCTCCTCCTCTTTCTCTATTTCCTTTATGGCTGTCTAACTGCAAGGAGGTTGTATGGTCGTCAATCTTTCTTTTCGTTTGTGTGTGTTATTTATCTGTCTCTGCATTTGTCTGTTTATCCGAGCGTCCGTTGTTTGTCTGTCTCTCAGGCTTTCTGCCTCTTTCTCTCTTCTTGCCATCAGCCTGACTTTATATCTGTCTGCCCGCCCGTTTTCTGCCTTTTGTCTGTTTGTCTCTACACCTATCATTTGTCTGTCTTTTTTTTGTTCGTCCTTCTTCGTTTATCTATCTGTCTCTTCTTCTCTTATCGCCATTTGTCTGACTGTATATCTGTCTGTCTTTATATCTGTCTGTCCGTCCGTCTACTGCCTTTCGTCTGTCTATCTCTTCACCTATGATTTGTCTCTCTGTGTGTCCACCCATCGTGCATCGTCTATCTCCTCTTTCTGCCTTTCATCTATCTATCTATCTATCTATCTATCTATCTATCTATCTATCTATCTATCTATCTATCTATCTATCTATCTATCTATCTATCTATCTATCTATCTATCCCAAAACCAAGGCTTGACATGTTTAAAAAAAGCTTCTCTTACTCAGCTGCCCACCTTTGGAATGCCCTACCAATTCACGAAAAACTTATAAGTAATATTCGTTCTTATAACTTTAAACTTTGTCAACATCTGTTTGATATGGACTATATGCCTCCCTAAGCATAGTCTAAAGTAGTTTAAAGTATGGCTTGAGTGTCGTAATTTTTTAAATGCTACTTTTCTATAAATTTGTTAGTTTTGAATGAATGTAAGAATGCTAGTTTAATTCATGTTGATGCAGAAATCAGTGTGTAGAGTGTATGGACATGAGATAAGTTTATTATTTATTTATATAATCATTTAATTGTGTCTTCATGATTATTATGAAATGCTGAATGACTGTGACTGAGTGAAAGTTGTATGCTGAAGGGCAGAATGTCAGACGGGCCTGCGTGCCCAATTCTTAACCCTTTGAAAATAAAGTATGTTCGCTCGTTCCTTTATTTATCTGTCTGACTATCTGCCACTTTGTTCGCCCTTTTCTGTCTTTTCGTCCATCCATCCAGCATTCTGTCTGATCAGTGTCTGTCTTTCTCTCTACTCATCTTCTACTTGTCAGTCTTTCTTTCTACTTATCTTTTACTTGTCTGTCTTTTTCTCCTCTCATCTTCTACTTGTCTGTCTTTCTCTCTACTCATCTTCTACTTGTCTGTCTTTCTCTCTACTCATCTTCTACTTGTCTGTCTTTCTCTCCACTCATCTTCTACTTGTCTGTCGTGCTATCCTCTCATATTTTACTTGTCTGTCATTCTCTCCACTCATCATATACTTGTCTGTCTTTTTCTACTCTCATCTTCTATTCGTCTGTCCTTCTCTCTACTCATCTTCTACTTGTCTGTCCTTCTCTCCACTCATCTTCTACTTGTCTGTCCTTCTCTCTACTCATCTTCTACTTGTCTGTCTTTCTCTCTACTCATCTTCTACTTGTCTGTCTTTCTCTCTACTCATCTTCTACTTGTCTGTCTTTCTCTCTACTCATCTTCTACTTGTCTGTCTTTCTCTCTACTCATCTTCTACTTATCTGTCTTTCTCTATACTCATCTTCTACTTGTCTGTCTTTCTCTCTACTCATCTTCTACTTGTCTGTCGTGCTATTCTCTCATCTTCTACTTGTCTGTCCTTCTCTCTACTCATCTTCTACTTGTCTGTCCTTCTCTCCACTCATCTTCTACTTGTCTGTCCTTCTCTCATCTTAAACTTGTCTGTCCTTCTCTCTACTCATCTTCTACTTGTCTATCCTTCTCTCTACTCATCTTCGACTCGTCTGTCCTTTTCTCTACTTATCTTCTACTTGTCTGCCCTTCTCTCTACTCATCTTCTACTTGTCTGTCCTTCTCTCTACTTATCTTCTACTTGTCTGTCGTGCTATCCTCTCATCTTCTACTTGTCTGTCTTTCTCTCCACTCATCTTCTACTTGTCTGTCTTTCTCTCTACTAATCTTCTACTTGTCTGTCGTGCTATCCTCTCATATTTTACTTGTCTGTCATTCTCTCCACTCATCATCTACTTGTCTGTCTTTCTCTACTCTCATCTTCTACTTGTCTGTCCTTCTCTCTACTTATCTTCTACTTGTCTGTCGTGTTATCCTCTCATCTTCTATTTGTTTGTCCTTCTCTCCACTCATCTTTTACTTGTCTGTCCTTCTCTCCACTCTTCTTCTACTTGTCTGTCTTTCTCTCCGCCAGTTGTGACACATCTTTGTGTCTCTCCAATAATTTGTCAGTCGTCTTTCTTCTGTCTGTCTAAGGTAGTTTACGTGCCAGTCTGTAGCTGTGACTGTCTTAACCTGCCAGTCTGTAGCTCTGACTGTCTTAACCTGCCAGTCTGTAGCTCTGACTGTCTTAACCTGCCAGTCTGTAGCTCTGACTGTCTTAACCTGCCAGTCTGTAGCTGTGACTGTCTTAACCTGCCAGTCTGTAGCTCTGACTGTCTTAACCTGCCAGTCTGTAGCTCTGACTGTCTTAACCTGCCAGTCTGTAGCTCTGACTGTCTTAACCTGCCAGTCTGTAGCTCTGACTGTCTTAACCTGCCAGTCTGTAGCTCTGACTGTCTTAACCTGCCAGTCTGTAGCTCTGACTGTCTTAACCTGCCAGTCTGTAGCTCTGACTGTCTTAACCTACCAGTCTGTAGCTCTGACTGTCTTAACCTGCCAGTCTGTAGCTCTGACTGTCTTAACCTGCCAGTCTGTAGCTCTGACTGTCTTAACCTGCCAGTCTGTAGCTCTGACTGCCTTAACCTGCCAGTCTGTAGCTCTGACTGTCTTAACCTGCCAGTCTGTAGCTCTGACTGTCTTAACCTGCCAGTCTGTAGCTCTGACTGTCTTAACCTGCCAGTCTGTAGCTCTGACTGTCTTAACCTGCCAGTCTGTAGCTGTGACTGTCTTAACCTGCCAGTCTGTAGCTGTGACTGTCTTAACCTGCCAGTCTGTAGCTCTGACTGTCTTAACCTGCCAGTCTGTAGCTGTGACTGTCTTAACCTGCCAGTCTGTAGCTCTGACTGTCTTAACCTGCCAGTCTGTAGCTCTGACTGTCTTAACCTGCCAGTCTGTAGCTCTGACTGTCTTAACCTGCCAGTCTGTAGCTCTGACTGTCTTAACCTGCCAGTCTGTAGCTGTGACTGCCTTAACCTGCCAATCTATCGCTGTGACTGTCTTAACCTGCCAGTCTGTAGCTGTGACTGTCTTAACCTGCCAATCTATCGCTGTGACTGTCTTAACCTGCCAATCTATCGCTGTGACTGTCTTAACCTGCCAGTCTGTAGCTGTGACTGTCTTAACCTGCCAATCTATCGCTGTGACTGTCTTAAACTGCCAATCCGTCGTGTGACTGTCTTAACCTGCCAGTCTATCGCTGTGACTGTCTTAACTTGCAAATTTGTCGATATGACCGTCTTAACCTGCCAGTCTATAGCCTTTTTTAAAGTCTATAAAGTTCAGGATTAATGGTTTCTGCTTTTCAATATGTTCTTGAAGTATTATTCTTAGAGTAAAGATCTGGTCGAGACAGCTTCTCCCTTTTCGAAATCCTGCCTGTTCTTGCTTCATTGCAGTATCCACTGCGTCCTTAATTCTATTCAGAATCACTTTACAAAACAGCTTTGACACAACTGATAGTAAGGTTACACCCCTCCAGTTATTGCAGTCAATGAGGTTGTCTTTTTTTTGTGTGTGGATATTTTAACAATGATTTCTTTTTTCCATTTAGAAGGGACCTTTTCCTCTTTCCAAATTTTATTAAACATTCTTTGTAGTTGGCTCATGTTGTCACTGTTAATAGCTTTTCGACCGTTATTTCATCTTCACCTGCAGCTTTGTTGTCAGCCAAAAGATTCACTGCTGTTTCAATTTCATTAAGTGTAACTTCATCTAAGTTGACATTTAGTTGTGGAACTGGTAAATCGGTTTCAAGATTTATTAATTCATTTGGGTGTGGTCGATTAAGTATTTCTTGGAAGTGTTAGGCTCATCTTTGCTTTTGGTCTTTACTTGATGTTAATAGGTTGCCTGTTTTGCTAAAGACTTGTCTTTCTCTGGAAGTAATAGCACCTGTTAGCTTCTTCTGAATGTTGTATAGAGTTTTGCTCTATTCTGTTTTTGCTGCTTTTTCTGCTTCTTTTGCCATATTATCCATATATTATCTTCTATCTGAACTTTTTATTTTATTTTCTAATTCTCTGTATGTTGCTTTTGCCAAAACTTTTCAAAGATCTGTCTTTACTTTCAACATGGCTAATTTGGCTGCTCGTCTTTCATGTATGTATTTCCATGTGTTATCTGATATCCATGCTTTTCTACTTATTGACTGCAGTCCAGCTCTTGCTTATGCTGCTGTGATTATGGCTGTGCTGTATGAATTCCACAATTCATCTATATCTGTCTCGTCTACCTCTTTGAGTGCTGCGAAATGTTTGATAAGTTCCAGATTGAAATTATTGTTGGTATTTTCCTCTTCTAGGCCATGGCTGTTTATCTTTCTGAGCACTGCATTCTTGTTTTCGATTTTCAGTTAAGTCTTATTTCCCTGTACACAGGTTGTGACCACCGTTGACATCTGCATCCCTATATGCTGTTACATCTATCAGAGATGTTCTGAACTGTTTTCTAATTTAAAAAATGATTTATCTGGTTTCTGGTTCTACCATCTGGAGATATCCATGTTGTTTTATTTTTCTGTTTGTGTGGAAATATTGTTCCTCCAATGACAATGCCCTCTGTTAGACATATTTCAATTAATCTTTCTCCATTCTGATTTATTGTATCAATTCCGTCTTTCTCCATTACTTTTTCGATGTTGGTGTTATCTTTTCTTACCTTGTCGGTGAAGTCTCCCACGACAACTAAGATGTCGTGTTTGGGTGCTTTGTTGATAAGTTGTTGTAGGTGGTAATAGAAATCGTCTTTTATTATACTTATATCATCTGCATAGTTCGTGGGTGTAAAAATACTTAATAGTGAAGGTATAAAAAAGTTTAACAATCAAGGTCTAAAATACTTAATAGTGAAGGTATAAAAAAGTTTAACAATCAAGGTCTAAAATACTTAATAGTGAAGGTATAAAAAAGTTTAACAATCAAGGTCTAAAATACTTAATAGTGAAGGTATAAAAAAGTTTAACAATCAAGGTCTAAAATACTTAATAGCGAAGGTATTAAAAACGTTTAACAATCAAGGTCTAAAATACTTAATAGCGAAGGTATAAAAACGTTTAACAATCAAGGTCTAAAATACTTAATAGTGAAGGTATAAAAACGTTTAACAATCAAGGTCTAAAATACTTAATAGTGAAGGTATAAAACAAGTGAATCCCGAAAGATTAAAAAAAATAATTCAACAGTGAAAGCCTAAATAATATGAAAATTAAAAGTCTTAAAATATCGGAAGAGTGAATATCTAAATCACTTGGAACGTCACAGCCTAAAACACGTGAAAAGTGAAGATTGAAGACACTTGGAACCAAGAAGTCTAAAGTACTTGAACAGTAAAAGTTTGAGATGCTTGAACCTTGGAAGTTGAAAACACTAAACACTGAAAAACTAGAACACTTCAACGATGGAAGTGTGAAACAATTAAACACTGAAGATCTAAATACACTAACAGTGGAAATATGAAACACTTAAACAGGGAAAGTCTGAAGCATTTCAATAACGAACATCTAAAAAAACACTTAAACCGTGAAAGTCTAAAACACTTGAACATTGAAAGTCTGAAACACTTTAGTACTGAAAATCTAATACATGTTTTGAACTCTGAAAGTCTGAAACACTTGAACAGTGAATACCTACAACAAGTGAAATCTGGAAGTTTCAAACACTTGAACGGAGAAGTCTAAAACATTTTTCCATTTTTAAAATGATTATTCCTGAGAATCTTAGTTCAGCTTGTTTTATTAGTGTCTTTAAAAGAAAAAAAGGTTTCATTCATTTCTTTGTTGCTTCGGTTTATATTTCCTCTCAACTTATGTTTAGAAAAAAACACATTTCTCTTTATCTTGTTGAGTGAATAGTGTCATTTCCTTACTATTGGCAAGACGAACGAATAAAAAAAAAACGTGTAACACCCCCCTCTATTAAATTTGGCCATGGTAGACTTGTACTTTCAAGACCGATAAAGATTAGCCGTTAACGAGGCGAAAACACTGGCAAGCGCATTATAAACGTGATAGGCTGAATGGGAAACATGCCAGCTTGGCACGTAGGGAGCCAAATTACCTGATACGCTGCTACGCTAAAGACGGGCAAAAAAACCGAACGAATTTAATGTGCACAGCCTGGTGTAAGATGGAGTCGATAGTGATAAGAAGAACTTTCGGCGATGGGATTTCTCCTCCCCCCCCCCCCCCCCCCGGCCGTTTCCGTGTTTTTAATAAGTTGGTCGCAAAATGCCACGCATTACTGGTAGCTGGTCACGTGTGCTCTGTTGTGGCCAGGATGGGCGAATCTATTTTTAACTGCAAAATGTATAACCAAATCGCAAAATGTCATATTTATGACACTGGAGTTGTTAGCTTTCCCGCAATGTGATATATTTGTGGTCAAACTGATTAGATTTAGTGAAGATTTGTTATAACTGAGACATAAAGATGGTCAGTCTCAGAGAAAAGGGTGGTGGTGGGGGGGGGGGGGTTAACTAACTGTCTACTATTTATTATTTTTCAGGTGTTGTCTGTATCCTTTCAGGCCCATTAACTCTTTGATTCCGTCGAGACCAAAGTCTCCGTTCCAAGATGTGAGCAGCCACCAAAACAAACAGAAACAACGGAGAAGTAGTTGGAATTTTTATCGTAAAACTGTAAGAAGGGATGTGGATAAAAAACAAAAAATGTACAGAGGTCGTTTCGGATGTACTCCGGACAATAAGGAAAAGACAACGGGGACTTTGCAGACCATCAGAAGCTGGTTGAAACTGTAAAAGAAAAAAAAAACAACATGAAAATCCTTGGACGTAGAGCGGGGAAGACAGAAGTTACAGATCCTCACGAACACTGGAAAACTCAAGGGAAAAGAAACAAAGAGAGTACCAAAAAAGGTATGTAAAATGGATTTCACGAAGAGACACAGGGAAAAGAAAGGAAAGGGAAAGGAATGAAAGATAAAGAAAGGAAAAGGAAAGGAAGGACAGATAAAGGAAGGAAAGGGAAAGGAAGGAAATATAAAGGAAGGAAAAGGAAAGGAAGGAAAGATAAAGGAAGGAAAGGGAAGTGAAAGAAAAGAAAAAGGAGGTTCAGAACAGGCGTTGGCGAAGACCTACTAGTCAAGTTGAATTAGACAGCGGGTCAGTGACCCGTAGCCGTCTGTTCGCGTCAGGGTTGACTAACCATGGCCGGCCAAAACCCTATTCTACATCCCAGTGGGCGCTCCCTCCACCCCTTCCCCCCCCCCCTACAAACAGACAGAAGTTTGGCCAGGTGAGTAGGGATAGAAAGTGGGAAAGATGAACCTGGTACACAAGAAATACGCCAAGCCAAAGTCATATATGCTGAGCGGCAAGGACGCGTACATGCACACGCAACAGAACCAACGCCACTTTGAGAAGAACGCTGGATGTACTCTTGTCAATCCTTGGAGAAACAACTAGAGATTTGGTTCCAGTTGTTGTGTTTCCCTTGACCTGACAGTACACCACCCCCGGGGCGCCTTTACTTCTATACCTCCAGACAACACCGGCTATCTATACTCTACTGTCCGGATGTCTGCGGCGCCTCTAGCCGGATTTAAACAACCTATCTCCGGTTGAAAGACGAGTATCATAACCACTACGCCAATTCATGTGCCCAAGAGAGAGAACTAAGGACGGCATAAAAATACAGAAACGTGATCGCCAACGTCTACGTCCGCCATCTCGGAATTGAATGACTGAGAAAACTGGTCAAACGTAAGTAAAAAGAAATAAAATCATTGAAGTATATTCTATAACCTCCCAACCTCCGTCAGTCTACGGGGCAGCCTTGGGTGGAGTACCCGTATAGCCCCCCCCCACCCCCGATCAGGGTGACGTGAAGCCATGGGAGCAGGTGGTGGATGGAATGGGACAGAACTACAAAAATACGATTTTTAAGGGCATGTATCTTTCCCATTGCAACATATGCCTGTGAGACCTGGACACTTAACAAAACAGCTGAGGAACACATAAATGCCTTTGAATGTAAATGCTACAGAAGACTTTTCCAAATATCGTGGGCACAAAAAGGAACAAATATATCTATACTACAAGAGCTTAACACTGAAGAAGGCTGGCTAGCAAAGAGGATTAAAGAGAGAAAACTTAAATATTTTGGACATATTAAACGTCATGAAAATTTGGAGAAGACCATCTTGGAAGGGTACATTAAGGGGAAAAGAAAGAGAGGAAGACCAAGGCGAAGATGATTGCGAGACATCGTTGATGATCTGCAAATGGATGCATCAGCACCAGGCCATATTGCTTACAACCGAGAGGCCTACAGAAAAGCTGTTAAGGAGGCAAAGTTCCGCAAAGGACATACAAATGAATGAATGAATGTATAATAATGGAAACACTTTCTGGCGATTAAATGTATGATTGATAAGTGTACATCTATTTGACAAGATTTAGAGTCTAGACTTTCGGAAGTGTGGCAGAATATGAAACTCTTTTCCTTGTTGCAGGAGTGTAAATTTAATATGTATATATTGAAATAGAGACATATATATATATATGTTTATGAACAAACAGACAGACAGACAGACAAACAACGGACGGACAGACAGACAGACCGACAGACAGACAGACCGACAGACAGACAGATAGATAGATAGATAGATAGATAGATAGATAGATAGATAGATAGATAGATAGATAGATAGATAGAGATAGATAGATAGATAGATAGACAGATAGATAGATAGATAGATAGATAGATAGATAGATAAATAGATAGATAGATATAGATAGATAGATAGATAGATAGATAGATAGATAGATAGATAGATAGATAGATAGATAGATAGATAGCGTTGTTATAAAGCTGGCCAATCAACTACAAAATATTTCACAGCTTTTAACAGCTCAGGATCCAGGAAACAAAGATGACTGTGCTGTGGTGATGGCCCTGTTACCTGAACAGGTAAACCAGAGTTGGATTGGAACTTACACCTCTCATGTTGATTCTGCTAGTAACATATCTCAGTTAACGGGACAAGGCTCGTACTGGTTCATCTTCACCCGTATTATCACCGCTATTATCACCATTGTTCTAATCACCGCTATTATCATCATTGTTCTAATCACCGCTATTATAACCATTGTTCTAATCACCGCTATTATAACCATTGTTCTAATCACCGCTATTATCATCATTGTTCTAATCACCGCTATTATAACCATTGTTCTAATCACCGCTATTATCATCATTGTTCTAATCACCGCTATTATCATCATTGTTCTAATCACCGCTATTATCAACATTGTTCTAATCACCGCTATTATCATCATTGTTCTAATCACCGCTATTATCATCATTGTTCTAATCACCGCTATTATCATCATTGTTCTAATCACCGCTATTATCAACATTGTTCTAATCACCGCTATTATCATCATTGTTCTAATCACCGCTATTATCATCATTGTTCTAATCACCGCTATTATCATCATTGTTCTAATCACCGCTATTATCAACATTGTTCTAATCACCGCTATTATCATCATTGTTCTAATCACCGCTATTACATCATTGTTCTAATCACCGCTATTATCATCATTGTTCTAATCACCGCTATTATCAACATTGTTCTAATCACCGCTATTATCATCATTGTTCTAATCACCGCTATTACATCATCAATATTGTAACTACCACAGCATGTACCGATGTCATCAGTACCACTTCCATAAGTATAATCTGCACCAACATTACTACAACCACCACAACCATCACTACAACAGCCACTACCATCACTACAACCATCACCGTCAGTACAACCACCACCATCATCATCATCACTACAGCCACTACCACATTCACTAAATCCACTACCGCACTCACTAAAACCACTGCTACCATCACTACAACCACCACAACCATCACTACAGCAGCCACCACCATCACTAAATCCACTATCACCACTATCACCATCACTACAACCACCACTAAATCCACAACCACTATCATTATACCCACCACCATCACCATCACTACAACCATCACCACTATCACTACAACCACCACCATCATCACTACAACCACCATAACCATTACTAAATCCACTACCACAATCATTACATCCACCATCATCACCATCAATACAACCACCACTACCATCACTACAACTATCACTACAACAGCCACAACCATCACTAAATCCACTACACAATCATTACATCTATCACCATCACCATCATTGGAACCACCACCACCGTCACTACAGCCACCACAACCATCATTACAACAGCCACCGCCATCATTAAATCCACTACCACAATCATTACAACCACCACCATCACCATCACTACAACCACCACCATCACCATTACTATAATCACCACTAGCACACCAACCATCGTGCTATTAAAACGACCGCCACATCATTACAGCCACCACTAGATCACTAAACAAACACTACCATCACTAAATCCACTACCACAATCATTACACGCACTACCACTATCACTACAAAACCCACCAGCATCACTAACTCCATTACCACAAACAATACGACCACTACCACAATCACTACAACTACCAGCACCATCACTACAACAATCACTACCGTCGCTACAGCAACCACCATATTCATTACAACCACCAGCACCATAACTACACAAACCACCAGCATCATTAAATCCACTATCATAATCACTACAACCACTATCACCATCACCTTCACTACAGCAGCGATCACAATCATTACAACCGCAACCACCATCACTACGACAGCCCACCGCCGTCACTACAACCATCACCATCACTACGGCCATCACCATCACTACAACTACCAACATGATAAACAAGAATCGACCCCTAAAACATTCACTATTACTACAACACTTTGGCCACACAACATTTTGACCACATAGCAATTTTGGCCCACACATCTCTTCATCCATCTCCTAAATACAGTGGTCAAAATCAGACCTCAAGAGACCCTTCTTTATTTCTCCAATAACACTGCCCAGTGGTCAGCGACTGGACAAGTGGGATTTGGGATGTCGCTTCCACATAATCCTGGACAATCGCGCTATGTTGACACTAGTAATGGTCATGACCCCGACCAGATCCGGGGGCGGGGGGGGGGGGGCGATAAAACAAGTGGGAATTTGCCCAGAGAGAAACCGACGGTTAAATTGTGTTGTTAAATCATCTCTTGAGATTCCAGCGCTAAGTTATATTGTTAAATTATCCCTTTGACTCATGCACTGCTAACGTGACCCGAGTTTAGTGCGTAGAGGTTTTCAAACTTTCATGTCCCCCCCGTATCCACTCTGATACTTCTATGAACCTCGTGGACACATGTCAAAATTATGTAAGAAATTACACATTTAATTATGTGACAGTTTTAAACATTTTTGTTATCTGTTTTTTTTTAATAACAAGATTTAATAGAGTTAGTAAACATTCTGGAATAAATTTTACATCTTACATCCTTTCCGTGCCATCAAACGTCACACAGGGCTCGCAATGTAGTTCGCCGTGTTTTCCTGTTTTCGGCGAGCTTTTCAACCTTGTAAAGGTATTTTATGCTTATTAATTTAGGGTCTAAATTACATCTAAAGAAAGACCAATCTTTGGCAAAACTGGAACCCTGTTAACATCAAGTAAAGACCAAAACCAAAGGTGGGCTGAACACTTCCAAGAAATGCTTAATCGACCACACTCAAAGGAATTCGTAAACCTTGAAACCGACTTACCAGCCCCACAACTAAATGTCAACCTAGATGAAAATACATTGAATGAAATTGAAAAAGCAGTGAATCTAGTGGCTAACAACAAAATGCAGGTGAAGATGAAATAACACCCGAAATATTAAAAGCTATCAGTGATGACAACATGAGACAACTACAGAGAATGTTTAATAAAATTTGGAAAGAAGAAAAGTTCCCTTCTAAATGGGGAAAAAAGCAATTATTAAAATACCCAAAAAAAAAAACAAAAACACAACGAAACAAACAAATAAAAGAAAAGAAAAAACAAGAAAAAAAAAAAAAGAGAGAGGCAACTTTAGCGACTGCAATAACTGGAGAGGAGTAACCTTAATATCAATTGTGTCAAAAGTATTTTGCAAAGTCATCCTGAATAGACTTAAAGATATGGTGGATACCGCAATGAGAGAAGAACAAGCAGGATTTCGAAAAGGGAGAAGCTGCCTCGACCAGATCTTTACTCTAAGAATAATACTTGAAGAACATATTGAAAAACAGAAACCATTAATATTGAACTTCATAGGCTTTAGAAAAGTATTTGATAGCTTGTACAGAGATTCAATGTAGAGAATTTTAAGTTCATATGAAATACCATCTAAAATTGTCAACATCATTAAGGATCTATACAACGGATATGTTTGTGCAGTCAACACAGAAGAAGGAATGAGCAAATGGTTCTAGATTGAAACCGGCGTGAAACAAACATGTATATTATCTCCTTTGCTTTTTTGAATTGCCATAGACTTCATAATGAAAAGATGCTGTACAGGTAACACAGATATTGATTGGCTACATAGGACCCAACTAGAAGATCTTGATTTTGCAGATGACATAACTCTTATCAGTGACAATGTGAATTCCATGCAAGAAAAAACAAATACCTTGTCTTCATTTGGTAGCAAAATAGGACTTGAAATTAACAAAAACAAAACAAAATCATGAAACTTTCCATTAATCAAAAAGTAAAAACTACACGGAGAAGGAACAGCTGTTGAAGAAGTAAACCAATTTGCGTACCTCGACAGCTACATAGACCAGGATGGTGACACCAGAAAGGAAGTTAGAGTTAGAATTGCAAAAGCAGCATCGATCTTCAAAAATCTTGAGAACATATGGCACTCAAAAGCTATAAGCACAAAAACCAAGTTAAGACTCTTGAATTCAAATGTAAAATCTACACTCATTTATGCATGTGAAAGCTGGAAAACAATTAAAGAAACAGACAAGAGGTTAGACTCTTTTCAAAACAAATGACTAAGGAAAATACTCAATTTAAAGTGGAACGAATTCAAGAACAACGAAGAGATAAGACAGATGAGCAAACAACAAACTGTCTCATGGGTGATCAGAAAAAGAAGATTATATTGGTCCACATGATGAGAAGAAGCAGTCAGAGAATCCCAAAACAAGCTATCAAAAGGAACACAACAGGCCAAAGAAAAGGAGGTCGACCACGTGAAACTCTAAAGATGACATTATTAAGAGGCCAGTTTAGTAGGCATAAAATCCCTTGATGATGTTAAAAAGGCCGCCGATAGCAGGAAAACTTGGCGAACTACCTTCCGAACCCTATGTGACGTTTAATGGTAAAGGAAGGATATCTTCTTTTTCTTCTTCTTTTTCTTCGTTCGCTTCTACCACTAAGACCGCCCCGTGATATTACTGAATTTACTCATGTGGTCCTCGATAGGTCCGTGGTCCCCCTGTGGTCCCCGAAAGGACCACATGAGATTCCCAAGAGGACCACAAGAGGTTCAAAGTATCGCAGAGCTTGAGCCTGTATTCTCAGTGGGTCGCAGAAGCGGGATTGCGTGACACCGTGGTTTTCGTTGCATGAGTTTAATCTAGAGTTGGACTTTCTCACCGGAAAACCTCGACGTGTTTTGAGATACCCGTGTATCCCCGCCGGGTGAGAGGTGGTTTCTCATCTAGTCCAGCGTTGGACTTTCTCATTGGAAAACCTCAGCGTGATTAGGATACGCATATATCCCCGTCGGGTGAGAGGTGGTTGCCTATCTAGACTGCACTGGTCCAGTTTCTCCAACTTCAGCATTTTGTGGTCGTGGCCGCTACCCTTCCTAGTTGTGACCAGAACGGAGCTTTTGTCTAGGATCCTCGCCACTAGTGAGTTTCACCCTGGGCTGAGCCGGGTTAGGCGTATTATCCCAGTATGGGCGTAATTAGGACATGACCGACCTCTAGAGCGGAGGTACCATGACATGAGTAGCCATCAAGTCTCACCCGTGGTTTAAGCCGGTTTAGGCATATTTCACCAGTATGGGTGTATACGGACGTGGACGGCCTCTAGAGTAGAGTTGCCGTGGTATGAGTAGCTCTCGCCGCGAGACTACTGGACATATCAATTAAGTTTCACTTTATCCTTTCCATCACCTTTTCACATCGGCGCTGCACGGCAAACTTAATTGATTTTCACATTTTCTTCATTGGCCAGGAGGAGTTTCACTCCACGCACGGCATCCGAAGAATCTCGCCAGCAGTGTCTTAATCCCTGGGTTAAGCCGGTTCAGGCAATTCGCCCAGTATGAGTGCACATAGGACGTGGCCGACATCCAGAGGAGAGGTGCCGTGATTTTAGCAGTCCTAACCTCGAGACTACTGATTACTTCGCTTAATCCTTTCTTTCATCTTTTCCACAGTGGCGCCGCGCAGCAACCCTATTCGCACATTTCTTCACTGGCGGGGAGAAGTCCCACTCCACGCACGGCAGCTGAAGGATCTCGCCGGCAGCGGTAGATGAGCTACCAAACGTGACTCTCATCTACCCAAAGCGTCTGATTTTCAGGCGCCAGATATTCGCCTTCGCCCCTTCTCCTGTCAATTTGAACAGTTCTGCCACGAGAAGGCCAGGAGCTGGACTTGACTGTCAGAGGCTATTTGAGACGCACGCCTTGGAGACATTTCATTGGAGTGGAGAGCGTATCCTTCACCCGACTTCCAGCTATAACAGTCCTTATAACAGGGAAGGATATAAGGTAAGATATAAGGCATAAGAATTTAGCCTCTGTTAACGATGTTCTCTTTAGAGTTTCGAGTGATCGATATCTTTTTCTTTGTCCTGTTATGTCCCATGTGGTTGCTCGTTTTTGAGATTCTCTGATTGGTTCTTCTTACCACTTGACCGACATACGTCCATCTTCTTTTTCTGATCACCCGTTAGACTTGCTGTTGTTCATTCATCTGTCTCATCTCCGCGTCATGCATAAACTCTCTCCATTATATACAGAGTATTCTCTTAAGATGCTCGTTTTCAAATGCATCTAATGTTTTCCCATTTCTTTAGTTGTTTTCCAGCTATCGGGCGCACAGATAAGGATGGATATTACACTTAAGTTAAACAATCATAACTTTGTTTTTGTGCTTATAACTTTTGAATGCCAAATTTTCTCAAGAGCATTAAAGGCCAAAGCTGCCCGTGCAATTAATTCTAACTTCTTTTCTGGTGTCACCACCTTGGTATATACGGCTGCCGAGGTATGTAAATTGGTTTATTTCTGTAACAGCTGTTCTTTCTATGCACTTTTTTCTCTGTAAGAAAAGAAACAAAGAATATTATCATAAATAACAGAGAATATTATCCTAAATAACAAATAACATTATCATAAACAACAAAGAATATTATCATAAATGGCAGGTTTCATATCTGACACATTTCATGTTTATTGCTCCTTCTAAATTTTTTATCATTCATTCCGGCTTCTGAATTTTTTGCACTATTTCAGAGCCTTTCTTCTGAATTTTGCATTATTTCAGAGCCTTTCTTCTGAATTTTGCATTGTTTCAGAGCCTTTCTTCTGAATTTTGCATTATTTCAGAGCCTTTCTTCTGAATTTTGCATTGTTTCAGAGCCATTCTTCTGATTTTTGCACTATTTCAGAGCCGTTCTTCTAAATTTTGCATTATTTCAGAGCCTTTCTTCTGATGGTTATTATTTCAGAGCCTTTATTCTGAATTTTGCATTATTGCATAACCTTCTTTTAAGATAATCTCTCAGATTTTGTGTGACACCTTAAGAGTCCAAATATTAGTGGCCGTAAATACAACGATACTCGCACAAAATGAGAAATTATTCTCAAACAGAAAGAAAACGACTAATTTATAAAATCAAATATGCATTTCAAATACACAGTAAACATTCCATGTTGAATACAAGAACACATTAACCCATTGGTGCGAATACACAAAACACATCGGCGCCGGTAACGATAAATACATGTCGTAACCCACGTGTCACGAACAAAAATAAACAGAACTCATCAGTGCCAAATACAAATACACGTAAACTCATCAGTGCCGAATACAAATAAGCATAAACTCATCAGTACTGGATGCAAATACACATAAACTCATCAGTGCTGAATACAAATACACATACATTTATCAGTGCCGAATACATTCATTCATTCATTCATTTGCATATCCCTTGCGGAACTTTGCCTCCCTAACAGCACTCCTGTAGGCCTCTCGGTTGTAAGCAAGATGACCTGCTGCTGATGCATCCAACATGTTGCTGTTTGACTTTCTTGGTATATTTCCAGAAGATAGTTTACCATTGCTTTCCTTCCGGGCAGTGACTGTACTAGTCAGTGATCGTAGCCATTGTCCCTACATTGAGATCATCTGCCTACCATCATAGAATGGTGACCATAACCAACATTATCTGTCAGCTGCTCTCCCATCCCATCCACCACCTGCTTCCATGTCTTCACGTCACACTGATCGGGGGGGGGGGGGAGGGGGCTATACGGGTACTCCAACTTGCCCAAGAGTGTCCCGTAGACTGACGGAGGTAAGGAGGCGTCTTACTTCCTTTTGATAGGGGATACCCCTACCCCGCTAACCCAATACTGAACACAAATATAAAAACACATCAATACCGAATACAAATATAAAAACACTCCAATGCCGAATACAAATATACATCGGCCTTCAATGCAGAATACATCAGAATATACCGACGGATTTACCAAAATTAGAAGATAATCACAGAGAAACGAAATGAAAGACAACATTTGGATGCAGGTTGCAAATAATAGAAAAGAAATGAATAGAAGAGGGAAAAAAGGAAAACTTGATCGCTCGAAAGTGAAAAAAAAAACATTGAGAAATACACACACAAAAAAATGTAATGATGAAACCTTCAAGAATATGCCATCATCAAGTTTGCAATTTGCCGCTACGAAGTAAAAAACAGGCGAAGATCAAACGTTTTTACATACTCAACTTTAAATTACGGACTCATTCAAGATGGATGTTTTTACATGGATACGGATGTAATATTTTTGACAATTTAGCCAGAAAAAAAAAACAAAACAGGGGCCGTCCACTGTGATGACATGGCTTGTGAAATCTTCCTCTTCCTCTTCCCTCCTTCCTCCTCCTCCTCCTCTTTCTTGTTCTTCTTCTTCGTCGTCGAACATTCTCAGATATTATCACGGATATCCCCGAAGAACGCAACTGCCCACCTGACGTTACTGACATTGCCATTCAGCTTAGTTTAGTTTATTTTAGCTTAGTTTAGTTTAGTTTAGCTTAGTTTAACTTAGCTTAGCATAGCTTAGTTTAGTTTAGCTTAACTTAGTTTAGTTTAGTGTAGCTCAGCTTAGTTTAGTTTAGCTTAGCTTAGTTTAGCTTAGTTTAGTTTAGTTTAGTTTAGCTTACTCGCACACAGGAAAGACTTGCAACAGTTGCTGAGCTGTCTTTTCTCCCAGAGTGCCACAGGTGCACTCATCAGCTGCGCCTATCTTCAGCTTTATTATACATATAATGTAGCAGTCTGCTCTGGCCCGCGTGGAATCTTAAGACCTTGACCTGTGCTTTTTTCTGTCTGACTGGTAATACGAGTCACTTCTCTGATAACCCAGATTCTCAACCAGGCTCCCATTATCTCATTGCCTAAACGGAAATCCTTGGACACTGGCTGTTGGTGTTGCTAAGCTGATGCAGTCTAAGAAGCCAGGTTTTGCAGCCCTCTGGCTAAAGTATCGGCTCAACTTCCTGTTCTTGGTTATTTTGACAGTTAAATCATCCATCCACTCTGCCCAACCCGTAATGCGCCGCTATCTCCTGCGCCTTGTGGCCGACAGTTTTTACATAAACTAATAACGCGAGATCTATGTTACACTTCCATCTTCTTCGAACTGGGCTTCTCGCTGTGCGCTGAAAGATGAAGAAAGGCATTACACCGTTATTATCATCACTTTACCAACAACATGATCCACTATTATCATCACTTACCAACAACATGATCCACTATTATCATCACTTACCAACAACATGATCCACTATTATCATCACTTACCAACAACATGATCCACTATTATCATCACTTACCAACAACATGATCTACTATTATCATCACTTACCAACAACATGATCCACTATTATCATCACTTACCAACAACATGATCCACTATTATCATCACTTACCAACAACATGATCCATTATTATCATCACTTACCAACAGCATGATCCACTATTATCATCCCTGGACAGAAAAGAGGAGAACGTCCATCTCCAAGATCCCATACATATATACCCCACGTTTAAGCACCTTATCAGTACTCGTATCAGACTGGCAAGGGCCTTGCTTACATCCATACGTCCGTTCACTAATTTCCCGCTTGAAAAGTCCCTCCCAAAACCCCAACTCGCCCAGAAACCCCTTCTCGCCCCAAAACCCCTTCTCGCCCAAAAACCGCTTCTCGCCCAAAAACCCATTCTGGCCCAAAAAATCCTACTTGCTCAAAAACCCTGTCTCGCCCAAAAACCCCTTCTCGCCCAAAAACCCCTTCTCGCTAAAAAAACCCCTTCTCGCCCAAAAACCCCATTCGCCCAAAAACCCTACTCGCCCAAAAACCCCTTCTCGCCCAAAAACCCTACTCGCCCAAAAACCCTACTCGCCCAAAAACCCCTTCTCGCGACCAAGCCCAATAACAACTCAGTTACGTGACTAGGTGACCAAGTGCAATAACAACTCAGTCACGTGACTAGGTGACCAAGTGCAATAACAACTCGGTCACATGACTAGATGACCAAAGTTCACATCCTCACCTGAACATATGTTGCAATAACACCTGAACAACTACGACACACCCACACTGCTATTCCCCCCCCCCGACCCCTCACTCCCAATCCCCTCTCATTCCCCACGTCCCCCTTCCCCAAAACACAATACCTGTATTTCATTAAAAAACATCAGCTGGTAAAAGACAGAAGTATCATTAATGCCATCAAAGTGATATGATTTACCTGTCTGTATTTTCTTTCACAAATCTTCACATTAGAGATCATCATCATCATCATCATCATCATCATCATCGTCGTCGTCGTCGTCCTCGTCGTCGCCGTTGTCATCGTCATCGTCTTCTTCTTCTTCTTCTTCACCGTTCGAGGAAGTTTGGTCATGCTAAATCAGCAGCCCTGTTGCCCTAGCGAAGTCCGCCGTCTTCCCCGGTCTTGAGTGTGGGGCCCCACGGCCTTTTCTTTCAGCTCCCCCCCCTCGGGCCAGATCTGTGCTCGGTGGTTTGAGTGGGTTGGACAGGTCTGCAGGATGTGTTCTGGTGTCCGGATCCAAAAACCACAGAGACATTCGTTTGTGTGTGATATTCTGAGCTGATAGTCGAAGTGGTCAGTAACAATCTTCATCTCCAAGCATTCATTTCTACGTCTGATTTACTCGGTCGCCTTCACTATGAAAGGCGAGTCCACTGTCTGCTTCGCTACTCAAAAGCTATCAGTAGGTAAAGAACAAGGTTTTACCATTTTCGAGATGATCAGAAAATTTTCTTTTTAGAAATTCCTTTATAGGAGTCATCTCGTATACGACGCAAAGTTCAGAAACTTCCAAGGAGTTTGCGTCCAAAAGTCCACCATTACTTCAGCGGGTTCTGTGTAAAGTTTATCAGTTCAGCGTCTCTTTTCCACTGTAGGACATTACAGAGACGAAAGATCCGAGACAATATACAAACTAATGCACTGAATTCTTGCGTGTATAGGATGTGTAGGCTGAATCTCCGGAGATCGGGCTGACATGTCATGTGCCTCGTTTACCTTGGACGTTAAGGTATGTTGTACCAATTTTACAGCTTTTGGTAGATGGTGTCTCATCCCTGCAGTGTCCTGTTCTCAATCAGAAGATTACAACTTCTACTTTCCTAAAATATCATCAGTGCAACTTTCTTCCTTTGTCCAAGCAGAAATCTGCTCTGTTTTCATCGAATTATGTTCATCTTTAACAGTGTTACAGATTAACGAACAGATAAAAACACTTCCACATTTGGTTTAGAACAATCTGTACATATCACATGTAAATTAAAACAAACAAACAAAGAAACAAACAAACTCACATCCTTTTACTCGCTAAGGCATCGCTGAGCACAATTAACACTAGCCTGTAATAAAACCCTGTAGGCATTTTCCATTAAGAGTGTTAATTGAGCGGAACAGACAGAGAGAAATGGTTCTGCATGTATGATTCAGGTGCCATTTGCTGCCCATGAAACAGGCAGCTTTTCGGCATGGAATATTATGCCCTAATCCCTAAACAAGATTTCGTAGACACACAACTCTTACCAAAAAAAAAATATATTAACTTTAGGGGAGATGAACATTAAACTGTGTTCAGCCATGCGTTCAGTTGTTAAATTGTACAGACGAAAGTTATATAAAAAAAAGGATGTAGATCAGTTATAATTTGAAAACAATTTAACTCTGAACGTTTAACACTTCATCTTAAAATCTGAGCCATGTAGCTGCTAGAAACTTGCCGTAAAAAAGTTTCACAATGAAAACATCCGTTACGGTTTTCCCCACAAAATAACGCAATTCCTTGTTTTTTAGCTTTCAAGGGCGTTGAACATTTATGTATTGTGAGCAGCGAAATAATATATGTTAAAGATGATAATTTTGTTTCTTAATCTTTTCACCATACAACTCCAACGACAAAAGCCGGTTTGAAGATTGGAAATTCATTAACAAAAGTTTCTTAATGATATCCGAGTAACATGCACTTCTGCCAGGCTCCAGAATGCGACAAATTCCACCACCCCAAACCTGTTTTTGGTTCACGTAAATATTCGAGTAGGGGAGAGGGAAAAAAAAGTGAAACCATAATCTCGCGGTGAATCACGGGAAGTGCTAAAAACGGAAGTCAGCCGTGAAGAATTTCGCGGGCTTACATTTGATAAGAGTTAAATCATTTCGTTTCTGGTCATAAGAGAGTTAATGGTTGACAGAAGATAGATATCTGATAAAATGTAGATTATGGAGTATGATATTCTGCGGTTCGGTGGGCTTTTTTAAATTTATTGTCAGTGAGAAAGCAGAATTATGAATGATTCATGAGAATAAGGGATTTCAAAGAGTTAATTCTTTGTTCATATGCAAATACTCACGACAATTCGAGAGTAAAAATTTGAAAGAAATGAGAACTGGTTCTGGTAATAAAGATGGACAGAGTTTTATGGTTCAGTTTTACAAAAGGATAGAAGGAATGAAGAAACTGGGCATGAACGAGAGTAGCACAAAATAAGATGAGCATGTATTAATAAAGAACTTAGAACAGTTCAATATTTCGGCACAAGTCTTTTTTTCAGTGATTATATACAAAAACAACACAACAGAGAAAAGCACGAAAAATAGATGAAAAATAGACAATTGGCATTTTCTATATCCTCGGTGTAAGAAAGATTGGAACAAAATGCGCCCAGATAGTTGTAAGTAAGCACAAAATGGAAGCAGGTGATTTGCTGAGAAATGAGGTAAAGGGACGATGACAAACGGTATCAGACGATAATCAACATGGCGTCATGACCCAGAAGGTCCCAGCTTACCCCCATCGGATGCCTATAGCCTTTTGCTTACAGAATCCATCCAGATGATGCATATAATAAAAGTGAGAAAACAATTTGGGGAGAGATGATAGGTTCAGAATGAAAAGAGATAGCTGAAAGGACAAGATTGCTAGCTTAGGATGCCTAGACAAGCAAGGTATCAAAACATTCACGCGGCTATAGAAAAAAAAGGATAGAATGGAAAGTTAACTCATGATAGCCCGCGACGAGAATGAGAAAATACAAGGAAGTCAGTGGCGCTAAGTTGAGAAAGCTGAACATCAACAACAGAGATAGAAATAAATAGCAGATAGGTAAAATTGTAAAGAAAGATGGATTAGTTGTTGATTCAAGCAAGGCAGAAACAACCAATCTTTAAACTAAGGCCACGTTCAAAGAGCTTTCAGAGATCGTTCATCCGAAGAATAAGAACGGATTGCAGTGATAGAAATGTCCCTTTTTCCTTGGTGGTCTCCTTGACAGAAGTGCTTGGCGACTGATATCATTGCCATCTTGGATATGTCGTTCAGATGTGTGAGAACTGATCTAATTGAAAATATGGAGGCTTGTGCACAAATATTGGATTGTTATATATTCATAACTTATGCGTACTCATCTTACTTTCTATCACTCTTCCTCTTCCTCACTGTCCTCGTTCGTTCTATCTTTGAGTATCATCTTACACATGTTTAAAATAAATAATAGCTTGAGAATTTCTGTATTAACTCTCATGATAAGGGAATAATAATTTCCGTAATCATTGTTTCTATAAATTCACAGGACAGTCTGGGATTATCTAGTCAAGTGATCCTCAGCCCGCGGTCTTCGGAGCATTAACAGGCGGTCCGCTGGTATGTTTCGATTTGTTATTAAGTGCCATCTGGTGAATAAACAAAGAGTAAAGATTCTTGGCAACGCAGTATTACGTTTAAGACACTTTACTTAAATGTAGTTGGAAAAAGTGGCACCTATTTGCTGGAAGGTTGGGAACCGCTGATCCAGTCGACTGAATGGAAGACGGACGCATCTTAAGAGGCACGCTTTGCCGACAAAAACCACGTGGCGAAAGAAAGACTAGACCAGTAATTCCCAAAGTGGGCAATAATGGGGAAAAGAAAGAGAGGAAGACCAAGGCGAAGATGGCTGCAAGATATCGCTGATGATCTGCAAATGGATGCAGCAGCGGCAGGCCATCTTGCTCACAACCGAGAGGCCTACAAGAGTGCTGTTAGGGAGGCAAAGTTCCGCAAGGGACATGCAAATGACTGAATGGGCAATAGCGTTCACTTGCGGGCGTTGGAAAGGACCAGGGGGCCAGTAAAAGAAAAAGGGTCAGTAGGGAGGTAGTGAAAGAAAAGGAGGCAGTTGGGGGGTGGGGGTGGGGAGGGCGTTGAAGGTAAATGAAGCAGCAGACAGGAGGCAGTAGTACCTTCTTCTTTCTTAACACTTTTCAACCTGATATTGAGAAACTTGTGTCCCTACATGAAGCTCATCCATCACATAAGGCAGTAGGTGAGTTATAAATGCGCTCCTTCATATTGTTAAATAAACTGGTTCGCTAGAGGACGATTTTAGATGAGTAATACATATCATAGATTAGTACGTCATTATAGTACACTGGGGAGAGGGGGGGGGGTTGAGGATGTGACCTGAGAAAGAAAAGGGGCGCCAGGTCGAACAAGCCTAGGAAACACCGACATAGATGCTAGGAACTTAGGAATATCAAAGAGAAGATATGTGTACGAGCCCGGAAATAAAACTTGCCGCTTCATTTAGATCATGGTAATAGTAGTATAGCAGTAGTAGTAGTAGTAGCGTTAGTAGTAGTAGTATAGTAGTAGTAGTAATAGTAGTAGTAGTTGTAGTAGTAGTAGTAGTACTAGTAGTAGTAATAGCAGTAGTAGTAGTAGTAGTAGTAATAGCAGTAATAGTGGTAGTAATAGTAGTAGTAGTAGTAATAGTAATAGTAGTAGTAGCATTATTATTATTAGTAGTAGCAGCAATAGTAGTAGTATTATTAGTAGTGGTAATAGTAGTAGTTGGAGGTTATGAAATACCAGAGATTAGATATGCTGATGACACAGTATTGCTGTCCACAACACAAAAAGGAATGGAAAAACTAATTATGTCAGTCCGCAAGAACAGCGAAGAGCAGAACCTCTATCTTAATGCAAAGAAATCTAAATTGATGACAACTGACAAAACAAACAAGGCAACTGAAATATGTATCAATGAGGAAAAACTGGAAGAAGTGGAGAGTTTTGAATATCTTGGATCTCTACTAACTAATAATGGAGATACAATGAGGGAAATTAAAAGGAGGACATCTATCGCTCTTCAGAAAGTAAAATAAATAAAGAATCTGTGGAGAGGAGCAGACAGAACCACAAAAATAAGATTTTTAAGGGAATGCATCTTTCCCATAGCAACATATGCCTGTGAGACCTGGACACTTAACAAAACAGCTGAGAAACACATAAATGCCTTTGAATGTAAATGCTACAGAAGAATTCTCCAAATATCGTGGACACAAAAAAGAACAAATATATCTATACTACAAGAGCTTAATATTGAAGAAGGCTGGCTAGTGAAGAGGATTAAAGAGAGAAAACTGAAATATTTTGGACACATTAAATGTCATGATAATTTAGAGAAGACCGTATTGGAAGGATACATAATGGGAAAAAGAAAAAGAGGAAGACCAAGACGAAGATGGCTGCAAGGCATCGTTGACGATCTGGAAATGGATGCAACAGCAGCAGGCCATCTTGCTCACAACCGAAAGGCCTACAGGAGTGCTGTTTGGGAGGCAAAGTTCCGCAAGGGACATGCAAATGAATGAATGAATGAACAGTAGTAGTATTAGTAGTATTAGTAGTAGTAATAGTAGTAGTATTAGTAGTAGTAGTAGTAATAGTAGTAGTAGTATTAAAAGTAGTAGTAGTATTAGTAGTACAGTAGTAGTAGTAGTTTAGTTGTTATAGTAGTAGTAATAGCAGCAACAGAAGCAACAGCAGTAATAGTAGTATTAGCTGCAGCGGCAAGAATAGTAGTAGTAATAGTAACTGTAGTAGTTGAGAAGAAGAAGAAGATGCTGATAATTGATTATGACGACGACAGTGAGTATGATGATGATGACGATGATGAAGAGGAGGAGGAGAAGGAAGAAAAGAAAGAGTAGGAGTAAGACGAAAAACAGAAGTAAGATGAAGATGATGAAGAAGAGAAAACAAGAAACAGAAAGAAGAAGAAGAAGAAGAAGAAGGTGATGATGATGATGATGATGATGATGATGATGATGATGGAAAAAGGCAAAGTAAAAGAAGACAGGAAAAAAAACCAAAATATGGATGAGGAGAAGGATGAAGAGGTCGATGTCCTTGAATTCACAGCCCTCCACGCCCAGAAACGCTTTACATCGTCCATATTTAGTCATCCCACGTGACCAAACACGACCAGGCCTGACCTATTTTAATTATCAGTCATTTCAAACAAACCCCACCGCCGAAAGTAACAGACCAGCTACAAAACAGTGACAGGACTCGACCTTTTCGTACAACCAGGACGGTCCAGGGAGACCAGCGGTCAAGTTGGTCAATATTTGACAGTCATACAAAGATGGACACAATCATAACCAGTCACGGTACGGGACGCAGTATTAATCAGTTTCAGGTCTGAAATGCCCCATAAAAACGGGACGGGGACGAAGGCAGTGACAATAGTTTTATAAACAATGCGGTCATACAGCAGGTCAGCGATTCAACCGACCAGGTCCCGCCACAAATAATTAATATGCAAAGAAAAAATGACAAGTGTCTTAAAAGAAAGGAGGAGAGAAAGGAAAGAGAAATCGCACTGTTCTGATGAATCTAAAAATAAGACAATGATAACTTTATGCTGTTTGTTTTTAATGTTTTGACGTTCTGTTTGGTTTTAGTGTTTTAACGCTCTGTTGGCTTTTAATGTTTTAAGGCTCTGTTGGTTTTTTATGTTTTAATGCTCTGTTCGTTTTTAAAAAAAATGTTTTAACGTTCTGTTATTTTTTTGTGTGTTTTAACGCTCTGTTGATTTTTAATGTTTTAACGCTCTGTTGATTTTTAATGTTTTAACGCTCTGTTGATTTTTAATGTTTTAACGCTCTGTTCATTTAACAAATAACGAGGAGCAGACAGAACCACAAAAATAAGATTTTTAAGGGAATGCATCTTTCCCATAGCAACATATGCCTGTGAGACCTGGACACTTAACAAAACAGCTGAGAAACACATAAATGCCTTTGAATGTAAATGCTACAGAAGAATTCTCCAAATATCGTGGACACAAAAAAGAACAAATATATCTATACTACAAGAGCTTAATATTGAAGAAGGCTGGCTAGTGAAGAGGATTAAAGAGAGAAAACTGAAATATTTTGGACACATTAAATGTCATGATAATTTAGAGAAGACCGTATTGGAAGGATACATAATGGGAAAAAGAAAAAGAGGAAGACCAAGACGAAGATGGCTGCAAGGCATCGTTGACGATCTGGAAATGGATGCAACAGCAGCAGGCCATCTTGCTCACAACCGAAAGGCCTACAGGAGTGCTGTTTGGGAGGCAAAGTTCCGCAAGGGACATGCAAATGAATGAATGAATGAACAGTAGTAGTATTAGTAGTAGTAGTAGTAATAGTAGTAGTATTAGTAGTAGTAGTAGTAATAGTAGTAGTAGTATTAAAAGTAGTAGTAGTATTAGTAGTACAGTAGTAGTAGTAGTTTAGTTGTTATAGTAGTAGTAATAGCAGCAACAGAAGCAACAGCAGTAATAGTAGTATTAGCTGCAGCGGCAAGAATAGTAGTAGTAATAGTAACTGTAGTAGTTGTAGAAGAAGAAGAAGATGCTGATAATTGATTATGACGACGACAGTGAGTATGATGATGATGACGATGATGAAGAGGAGGAGGAGAAGGAAGAAAAGAAAGAGTAGGAGTAAGACGAAAAACAGAAGTAAGATGAAGATGATGAAGAAGAGAAAACAAGAAACAGAAAGAAGAAGAAGAAGAAGAAGAAGGTGATGATGATGATGATGATGATGATGATGATGATGATGGAAAAAGGCAAAGTAAAAGAAGACAGGAAAAAAAACCAAAATATGGATGAGGAGAAGGATGAAGAGGTCGATGTCCTTGAATTCACAGCCCTCCACGCCCAGAAACGCTTTACATCGTCCATATTTAGTCATCCCACGTGACCAAACACGACCAGGCCTGACCTATTTTAATTATCAGTCATTTCAAACAAACCCCACCGCCGAAAGTAACAGACCAGCTACAAAACAGTGACAGGACTCGACCTTTTCGTACAACCAGGACGGTCCAGGGAGACCAGCGGTCAAGTTGGTCAATATTTGACAGTCATACAAAGATGGACACAATCATAACCAGTCACGGTACGGGACGCAGTATTAATCAGTTTCAGGTCTGAAATGCCCCATAAAAACGGGACGGGGACGAAGGCAGTGACAATAGTTTTATAAACAATGCGGTCATACAGCAGGTCAGCGATTCAACCGACCAGGTCCCGCCACAAATAATTAATATGCAAAGAAAAAATGACAAGTGTCTTAAAAGAAAGGAGGAGAGAAAGGAAAGAGAAATCGCACTGTTCTGATGAATCTAAAAATAAGACAATGATAACTTTATGCTGTTTGTTTTTAATGTTTTGACGTTCTGTTTGGTTTTAGTGTTTTAACGCTCTGTTGGCTTTTAATGTTTTAAGGCTCTGTTGGTTTTTTATGTTTTAATGCTCTGTTCGTTTTTTAAAAAAAATGTTTTAACGTTCTGTTATGGTTTTTTTGTGTGTTTTAACGCTCTGTTGATTTTTAATGTTTTAACGCTCTGTTGATTTTTAATGTTTTAACGCTCTGTTGATTTTTAATGTTTTAACGCTCTGTTCATTTAACAAATAACTCATGTAAAAAAAAAAACGGATCATATATAGGAACTGTGTACTAAGTTCAAGTAAATGTTTGTTTGCTCCCCCTCCTCTCTCTCTTTCTCTCTCTCTCTCTCTCTCTCTGCGTGGCTCATTTCTTTCTTCCTCCCTGTCTCCGTCTTCCTCTTTCTGTTTCCCTCTGCCTCCCTCCCCTGCCCCTCCCCCCACATTTCTTAGCTCCACCCAGAGGCTGGAAAAATATGGGCATCGTAACCAGCTCCCACACAGACACGATGCTGTGTCTCAACATCTTCACCGCATCGGCTGCAAAGAGCACCACATCGTAGTTCCAGGGAGCAGAAGAAGAAGCAGAAGAAGATTCTCCGTAAGCACACATGAGAAACGACGTCCTTGAACTAACGTATTCTTCTCCTGGGCGAACTGCAGCTATGCTAGTTGTTATGCTATGCATGAGACAAAGTGCTTACACATGACGTATAAGACAGTTATGTTGTCACCATACACACTTGTGCTGTTATAATGACGTATAAGACAGTTATGTTGTCACCATACACACTTGTGCTGTTATAATGACGTATAAGACAGTTATGTTGTCACCATACACACTTGTGCTGTTATAATGACGTATAAGACAGTTATGTTTTCACCATACACACTTGTGCTGTTATAATGACGTATAAGACAGTTATGTTGTCACCATACACACTTGTGCTATTATAATGACGTATAAGACAGTTATGTTGTCACCATACACACTTGTGCTATTATAATGACGTATAAGACAGTTATGTTTTCACCATACACACTTGTGCTGTTATAATGACGTATAAGACAGTTATGTTGTCACCATACACACTTGTGCTGTTATAATGACGTATAAGACAGTTATGTTGTCACCATACACACTTGTGCTATTATAATGACGTATAAGACAGTTATGTTGTCACCATACACACTTGTGCTGTTATAATGACGTATAAGACAGTTATGTTTTCACCATACACACTTGTGCTGTTATAATGACGTATAAGACAGTTATGTTTTCACCATACACACTTGTGCTATTATAATGACGTATAAGACAGTTATGTTGTCACCATACACACTTGTGCTATTATAATGACGTATAAGACAGTTATGTTTTCACCATACACACTTGTGCTGTTATAATGACGTATAAGACAGTTATGTTGTCACCATACACACTTGTGCTGTTATAATGACGTATAAGACAGTTATGTTGTCACCATACACTTGTGCTGTTATAATGACGTATAAGACAGTTATGTTGTCACCATACACACTTGTGCTGTTATAATGACGTATAAGACAGTTATGTTGTCACCATACACACTTGTGCTGTTATAATGACGTATAAGACAGTTATGTTGTCACCATACACACTTGTGCTGTTATAATGACGTATAAGACAGTTATGTTGTCACCATACACACTTGTGCTGTTATAATGACGTATAAGACAGTTATGTTGTCACCATACACACTTGTGCTGTTATAATGACGTATAAGACAGTTATGTTTTCACCATACACACTTGTGCTGTTATAATGACGTATAAGACAGTTATGTTGTCACCATACACACTTGTGCTGTTATAATGACGTATAAGACAGTTATGTTTTCACCATACACATTTGTGCTGTTATAGGTACATTTAATACTCCGAGGATATTGTTCCATTCATTTTATGACTCTTTGTGTGTGTGTGTGGGGGGTGGGGTGGGTGGGGGGGGTAGGATGGGGGGGGGGGAGGGGTCTGTGTGATAGCCATCTCGGGGCATCCCCATACGCGGTCGGCCCTTGACATCAGGATTTTCTTCAGTGTTGTTAGAGAGATGACTCCGATGTTGTGTTGCCTGTGCGTTGCCCGTGTTCTAGGATTTAGCTGGGATTTGTAACCGATGCCTTTGGCTACATGTGATGAACTGAGTCGCAGGTACTTTGGCTACATGTGATGAACTAAGTCGCAGGTACGTTCGCTACATGTGATGAACTGAGTCGCAGGTACTTTGGCTACATGTGATGAACTGAGTCGCAGGTACTTTGGCTACATGTGATGAACTGAGTCGCAGGTACGTTGGCTACATGTGATGAATTGAGTCGCAGGTACTTTGGCTACATGTGATGAACCGAGTTGCAGGTACTTTGGCTACATGTGATAAACTGAGTCGCAGCTACTTTGGCTACATGTGATAAACTGAGTCGCAGGTACTTTGGCTACATGTGATGAACTGAGTCGCAGGTACTTTGGCTACATGTGATGAACTGAGTCGCAGGTACTTTGGCTACATGTGATGAACTGAGTCGCAGGTACTTTGGCTACATGTGATAAACTGAGTCGCAGGTACTTTGGCTACATGTGATAAACTGAGTCGCAGGTACTTTGGAGGAAGTTGTCCCGCATTTCTCGTCGAGCCGTTGCTTGATGGATTTGTACAGGTCGGATTTGTCCGTTCTGATGAGGCTCTCTGGTTTTGGGCCTTGCTGGTAGCCTCTTGGCTTCATTGTTCCCATCGACTCCGGCAAGGACTGGACATTATATCTATGTGATGTTTTTAATGTGGGATTTATTCATTATTTCTTGCCATTCACTTCTGATGGCTTTTTGTTCCTAAGTAGATGTTGAGGTATATATCCCAATGACTGACAACTCACTACCAAAAGTAGCACTAAGATGGAAACCACAGGGGAACAGAAGTAAGGGTAGACCAAAAGAGACATGGAGAAGAACAACAGAAAGGATGCTGAGCAATAGAGGGCTCACCTGGGCAAGAGCAGAAAAAAAGGCGAAGGACAGGCATTTGTGGAAAACCCTTGCGGAAGCCCTATGTGCCCTGGGCACTTAAGGTTCAGACATTATATATATAAAAGCAACACCTCACAAGACCTCTGGGAGTCATGACCCAGAGCCCCCCCCCCCCCCTTTCTTTTAGAGTGTCAGGAGTTTAATAGGGCCGGAACACTTGTTTGAGGGGGGGGGATACTTCCTCTGATGGTCTGAAGGAGTTGTGTTGTTGTCCTGCTCTCTACAGTAGAGATTTTCCTGCATATATATATAGGGTGATTCAGAAAGCAGCTAGCACTGACACATTAGATCAGTGATTCTCAAAATAGATTCGCTAGGGGTGCCATTGCTGGGTAAAAATAATGAAAATAATTTCACTGCCATAAATACTGAAAATGAAAGGGAAGAAAACCACTATTGTCAGTTCCTGAAAACATATTTATTTTCCTGAGGTTTTACAATAAAAGGTTTCAGTTGGCAATGGAAACATGAGCTTGTTGTCTCTTACACCAAAAGTACAATTTGTGGTGGAGCTGCAGACAAACATGTACGGATTTCCTGTATAAGTCTCTCGCTACTGAGATACGACGGGGGGGGGGGCCTCAGTGGTGGCTTCTGTGTTGTTTAATGGGGGGGGGGTGGGGTGGGCTTTGTTGAATCGAAGCTGTTTTGTTAAGGGGGGGAGGGAAGGGCGGGTTAAGTCCCACAGAGACGCAATCTTTCTCTACTAACAGATCTGCCAGACGTTTTAGTTCAGGAAAAAACAACAATCTCATCTCGTTCATTTTCATTCACGAATTTCAACATGTCAGGTTTATGTGAACAATCCATTCTGTGAATATCCATTCTGTATATAAATATCCTGACCTTTTTTTTTTTCTCTACAGCGAGAATATTCTAAGAACGAACATTACAGAACCAGGCATAACAATTGTAGGATACAATATTAACAACCTTCGGTATGCTGACGACACAGTACTGATAACTGAGAACCAACAAGACCTGAAAAATTTCTTGGATAAAGTCGCCAAAGAAAGTGAACAGAAAGGCCTTACTTTCAAAAAGACAGAGACAATGGTTATATCTAAGAAACACAATCCACCAACATGCAGTATTAAATTAAATGGAACTATTCTAAAGCAGGTGCAGAAATTCAAATACCTTGGAGCAGTAATAACTTCAGATGGGAAATGTAGAACAGAAATTAGGAACAGAATAGGCCAAGCAAAGACTGCATTTCAGAGAATGAGAAACATATTAACCAACACATCCTTATCAATGAATGTTAGAAATCGAGTCCTAAAATGCCATATTGAACCTATCTTGTTATATGGAAGCGAATCATGGACAATAGGCAAGTCTGCACAGAAATCATTGGAAGCAGCAGAAATGTGGTTTATTAGAAGAATGTTTGAATTCCCTGGACAGAAAAATTACTAATGAAGAATGTATGAGAAGAGCTGGAGAGACCAAAAAATCTTGTCAAAAAGATAAGAGAGAGAGACGATGTACTTTCATGGGACATGCAATGAGAAGAGGGGGCATTGAAAATATTATAACAACAGGAAAAACAGAAGGAAGAAGATCAAGAGGAAGACTAAGAGAAATGATACTGGACAGTCTAACGGGATGGTGTGAGAGGAGATCACCAACTGAGCTGATGGCCTGTATGAAGGATCGTGCACTCTGGAGAACCATAAAAGCCAACACCAGTCGGCACGGCACATGATGATGATGATGATGATATAAATATCAGATTAGTTTATATTGTGACTCACTATGTATGCACAGGTATGAAAATGATCTATTTAAAAAGCTGCACAAATGTTAAGTTGTAATCGATAAACACAGGAACAGATGTGCTTGAAAAAGTGCAAGATAGAAGGGCGGTAACTATACAATAAGGGGAACAACTTCAAAACATAACAATAGCCTAGTTGATCACGACTTGATCAATAAATCTTCAAAATAACCTAAATTTATCTATCAATAGTATTTTGCACATGCAGTTCAATTCAAATTGATGAATAGAACTATTATTTCTACTGGAAGAAGTAATTAAACATAAAAAACTAAAAAAGCAAAACACTACATACAAAAGAGCCTTCAATCTTAAAAATATTTTTGTGGACAATTTAGAGCATAATTCCAAGTGTGAAAAAAAAAGAGTCGTCATCTTTTTGGGTTGAGTTTAAACACGGAGTACTGTCATGTGGTTCTTCTCTGTTTTGTGAGTGCACAGGAGAAGCGAAATTAACCTGTACCACCACTAGTATCACTAGAAAAACATTAGCCCTTACCCCAGTGTACATACATACATACATATATATATATATATATACATACAAACATACATACAAACATACAAAGTCTGTTTACAGACTGCAAGAATCATCATCAAGTTCCATGTACACTTATCCAGAGAATGTTACACGACTAAATGATAATGCGAGAAATAGCACTGCCCCTCTCTCATACTCAAAAACATCTTTTTTTTTTAAAAAAAAATCCTGTAGCACTGGCACGCCGTAGGAATGTGAAGTGTTAGTACCTTCACATTTTTAGGCCACTACAGCATTTGAGGTAGGGATGCTAGCACCTGTCCTCACTGCCTTTATTTTTGCTAGGGAAACCCCAGGTACTCATTTTTTTGAGGTTAGGTTGACCCCCGGTGCCGTTCGGTGCTGGAAAGAAAAAAAAAATTCCACCCGAGTGCGATATCGAACTAGAGACCTTCCGACAGGCAGGCGGATGCATTAACCACTACACCGCCGTTGCATACCTTGGAACTTTTTGTCTTGCGAATAACAGTTATCCGGACAGAATATCGAAATCAAAACGTCAGATTTACGGGAACAACATATATAATTTCTATTATGTATTTAAATATCATATAAATCTATGTTCTGATTTAGTATGCCCCCTCGAGAATCAAACTATCTCTTTAAATAAAAAAAAAACTCATATTGAAAAGTAAGTGATTACTATCATTATCTGGGGATATACATGGGCGGTAAATGTGCTTCAAGGGCGACAACCTGTAAAATAATCATCTATCAGTATTTTAAGGCGCTTTTGCGAAATGTTCTAAAAAACTTAAACTTTCTTTTAAAACAGTATTGTACGCATGCGATTATTTTCAAATTACTGAAGATTATTTAAAATAGTATTATGAAAATACTTATTATTTAATAATATTTGGTAAAAGTACAAACTATAACGTACAGGAAAAAAACTTGAGTTCTCTTTTTTTATCTTTTCTGCAGTGCAAGCAATGTTATTCACATGAATTTTATGTTAACGAAATAATAAAAAATTTTTGAAAGTCTGTTTCTTACAGACTCCCATAATCATCATCAGGTTGCTTTAGCACAAGTCCCTGTGGTTAGATAACCTCCAAGTGTATATCTTACAACTGATTAAGCGAATGTTTCGATAAGAGCTGGAGAGATCAAACAAATCTTATGTAAAACAGAAATACGAGATACAATGTACTTTCATAGAGAAATCAAATCTTACGTAATATAGAAATACGAGATACAGTGTACTTTCATAGAGAAATCAAATCTTACATAAAATAGAAATACGAGATACAATGTACTTTCATAGGACATGCAGTGAGAAGAGGGTGCCGCGGCATTGAGAATATTGTAACAACAGGAAAAATAGAGGGAAGGAGAAGACAGGGGAAGGCCGAGAGAAGTGATACAGGTAAGCTTGACGAAAATGGTGTGAGAGGAGATCACCAACTGAAGTGATGGCCTACATGAGGAATCGATTACTATGGAGAGAAATGATAGCCAACGCCAGTCGGCGCGGCACATGATGATGATGATGATAAATGAAAATTAGCAGCTATGCTCTCCACTGCTTAACAGCATATCATGGTTAATAATAATAATGTATATTTTCACTATTGAAGTTTTTACAGTTTCTTTTTTTTTTTCTTTTAACCTTAGTCCTCTGTCTTTATCTTTGTCAACCTACTTTTCACTGTGATACCGCTTTAAAGATTGTATTATGCCTGTTGATATTATACATATTTTTACTGTTTTAATATTTCACACCATTTAGTTATTTTCTGTTTCATTTCAGTTGATTCAGTACTTCTGGCTTTTCTATCCATGAAATTCGTCTTATTTTTTGTGTTTTGTTTTTTTGTGTACCTACATTTCAAGCGTCTCGATTGTCTTTTCCATTTCCTTATTTAATGTTAATACTTCTGCACCATAGAGGAGCGTAGAGTATATAACATTTGATACCTCACAGCTTCTATAGCTTAGAGGAGTGTAGAACATATATATATATATATATATATAACACTATATACCTCACAGCTTCTACACCATAGACGAATGTAAAGTATATATAACATGTGATACCTCACAGCTTCTACACAATAGAAGAGTGTAGAATATATATATATATATATATATATATATATATATATATATATATATAATTTCATACATCACAGCTTCTACAATGTAGAGGAATATAGAGTATATGTAACATGTGATACATCACAACTTCTATAGAAAAGAGGAGTGTAGGGTATATATAACATGTGATAGCTCTCAGCTTCTATAGCATAGAGGAGTGTAGAGTATATAAAACATTTGTTACCTCACAGTTTCTACACAATACAGGCGTGTAGAGTATACATATAACATTTGATACCTCACAGCTTCTGTAGCATAAAAGTGTGTAGAGTATATATAACATTTGATACCTCACAGTTTCTGTAGCATAGAGCAATGTAGAGTATACATATCATTTGATGACTTTCAGCTTCAGTTCTTGTAGTATACTAACATTTTCTTGGAAATAATTTTTTGCTGATTGTTAAATTTTAGCCATTTCTTCTGTCCTATTAATTTTTGTCTTCCATTTGTAGAGTATTTCAAAACTATATACAGAATACCATGCGAAAGCTAGAAAACAACTAAAGAAATAGACAAGAGATTAGACTCTTTTGAAAACAAGTGCCGAAGGAAAATACTCGAACGAACTCAAAAACAACGCAGGGATAAGACAGATGAGCGAACAACAACCTGTCTCATGGGTGATCAGAAAAAAGAAGGTGGACATATGTCCGTCGTGTGATTAAAAGGTGCAATCAGAGAATCCCAAAAACAAGCTATCAAGTGGAACACAACAGGCCGAAGAAATAGAGTTCTGCCTAGTGAAACTCTAAAGAGGACATTGTTAAGAGAGGCCAAATTAGTAGGCATAACATCCCTTGATGAGGTTGAAAAGTTCGCCGAAAAGAGGAAAACTTGGTGAACAACCATGCGTGCCCTATGTGAGGTTTAAAGGTAAAGGGGAGGATGTAAGATGTTTTTTATCTGTCCCAAGTATATGAACTTTATCACATATTCCAGTGTTTCTTCCCATATATTTATGTTTTACCTTCATCTCTGCTGACTGCTATGATCTTTGCCCTTCTAATATTTATTTCCTGCCCATAATCTTAGCTGAAACACATCATTGATAATCTGCACACGAACGCATCAGCAGCATGGCATCTTGCTTACAACCGAGAGGCCTACAGGAGAGCTGTTAGGGAGGCAAAGTTCCGCACGGGACATGGAAACAACTGACTGACTGATTGACTCTTGGCTTATGCTGCTTATTTATGTCACAAGATTCTGAAAAAAAAAAACTAGAGTGTAGGAAAAAAATCTAGACTGGCAGCGAACAGCACTGTGTGTCTATCTGTTTATTTTTTAAAAAATGTATTATCAATTTTATTTTGGCAATCAACACACACATTTCTCTCTGTTAGTTCTGCAAATTAATGGGCGGTAAACTCGAGATTTTTTCTTTATAAGGGCGACAACTACGAAATAGAAATATTTTTTCAGTATTTAAGGACAAAGCGCTTAGTTTTAATCAACTTAAATGTTTTCTGAATAACAATACTGTAGTTGTATCTACTTCCAGCCACAGTAGTGCAATAAATAATTGTAGAATTATAAAACTTCATTTTGTCAATTGAATGTTTACTTTTCAACATATCTTATATTATCTTATATCCTTCCCGTGCCGTTAAACGTCACATAGGGCTCGCAAACATATAATAAGTGTAAATAAAACTGTGTCTGACAGCAAAGGCTTTATTTACTTATCGTTTCTTAAGCTAATTGAGTACAACGATGACCTCCACTTTGTGACCTTGTGTCCGTGCAGACTAGTTATCATTAGGTTCAATACAAACGTTCTTCTGTGGTCAGATCCCTCATTTTACATACAGGCTATAGTTCAGCAAATTATATCCAAAAACAATCCCAAAACAAGCTATCAAGTGGAACACAACGGGCCAAAGAAAAAGAGGCAGACCGCGTGAAACTCTGAAGAGGACATTGTTAAGAGAGGCCAAATCAAATCCTTTGATAAGATTGAAAGACTCGCCGAAGACAGGAAAAATTGGCGAACTACTTTGCGAGCCCTATGTGACGTTTAACGGCACGGGAAGGATATAAAATATAAGATAAGATATAATTCAGCGTCCCTTAGTCTGATAAAGAAGGCAGGCAGAGGGGGTATGGTTTAGTTCTACAAACATAAGACAGAAAGAGGGGGTATGGTTTAGTTCTACAAACATAAGACAGAAAGAGGGGTATGGTTTAGTTCTACAAACATAAGACAGAAAGAGGGGTATGGTTTAGTTCTACAAACATAAGACAGAAAGAGGGGTATGGTTAGTTCTACAAACATAAGACAGAAAGAGGGGTATGGTTTAGTTCTACAAACATAAGACAGAAAGAGGGGTATGGTTTAGTTCTACAAACATAAGACAGAAAGAGGGGGTATGGTTTAGTTCTACAATCATAAGACAGAAAGAGGGGTATGGTTTAGTTCTACAAACATAAGACAGAAAGAGAAAAGTGGAGTGAAACAAGAGTGGCGGAAAATAAGGTGGGAACGTGTAAAAGAGGAACATACAACAATCTAGTGTTTCCGCAAAAAGCCTTTTTTCAAGGAGCATATATAAAAATAACACAACAGTTATAATTACAAAAAATTAAACATTTAATTCGCTTCGTACCCCCCATTGCAAGAAAGATGGACAAAAAAAAATCGTCCGGATAGACGAAGGTAAACACAAAATGGAAGCAAGCGATTGGCTGAGAAATGTGATAAAGTAAGCTGAATCACCCACTGAATTTGATCAAGAGCTTCTTCTTTCTTCCTTCTTCATCCTTCTTCTTCCCTTCTTCTCCTTCTTCTTCTTCTTCTTTGTTGACCAAGAAAAAAGCTTTTGACAGGTTTAACAGAAACAAGTTATAGGCAGTATTACAGGAATATGGTGTACCGGGACGTGTATTGGGAAACATAATATCATTAAACACAAACAGTCAAAGTACAGTAAGAACAACAGTAGGCAATACGGACTGGTTCAACGTAACAATGGGAGTGGGACATGACTGCATGTTGCCACCATTACTGTTTATAATCTATATGGACAGGATAACGAAAGAAGCAAACCCAAACCCACTAGAACTGAACGAACTGATGTTCATAGACGACCAGTGTGTAGCACACAAGGACCTGAATTGTTTACCAGAGCATATGAATAGTCTCCGTTTACAAGAGCATATGAGTAGTCGTCGTTTACAAGAGCATATGAATAGTCTCCGTTTACAAGAGCATATGAATAGTCTCCGTTTACAGGAGCATATGAATAGTCTCCGTTTACAGGATCATATGAATAGTCTCCGTTTACAAGAGCATATGAGTAGTCGTCGTTTACAAGAGCATATGAGTAGTCGTCGTTTACAAGAGCATATGAGTAGTCGTCGTTTACAAGAGCATATGAATAGTCTCCGTTTACAAGAGCATATGAATAGTCTTCCTTTACAGGAGCATATGAATAGTCTTCGTCAGAGTTGTTAACATTATGATATGAAAATCAACACTGCCAAAAACAGAGACCAGGAAAGTTTTCAGAATGCCAAGCCCATTGAATGAATATATGAAAGACAGGAAAATACAGCAAGTAAAAGAATTCTTGGACGCTTGTTCACAGAAGATGGGAGGCTTGATAAAGAAAGTAATGTTAGAACACAAAGAGCCAGTGCTGTTACATACCAGCTATCCCCGCTGCTACCACACCCCAACATCCCACTAGAAACTAAGAGATAACTAATTAGCAGCATATCCCTACCAACACTGTGCTACCAATGCCGGACACGGGCACTTACTAAGAAACAACAGAATGAAATAACCATCTTGTGAAATGAGATGTCTTAGGAAAGCAGCAACCATCACCAGGTTTAACAAGCTAAGAAATGACACCATAAGACAGATGGGAGGAGCTACAACATGTCTACGAGACATAGAGAAGCAAGGAATCAAGTGGTTAGGCCACTTAAAGAGAATGACACACCCACAGCCAGCCGCGAGAAACCAGAATGAGATGGATAGATGGTATAAGAGAGACACTCGCTAATTATAGCATTACTGTCACTGGGACCACACATTCGACCCCGAAAACGCCAAGTGCAGCCCCCCTCGGCACTTCATAGTACAAGAGGAAGGATAAAGTGAACAAAGTGTAAATCTCAGGAGTATAAATTTTGTAAAGCTGTTCAGAGATAATAATTTATTTTACAGTAAATAAAGGTAAAGATAATAGAAAATTTTGTGTCCTTTTAAAATCTTCTTCTTTCTTTCTTTCTTTCTTCCTTCTTCTTTTTCTTCTTTCTTTCTTTCTTTCCTTCTTCTTCTTTTCTTCTTCTTCTTCTTCTTTCCTTCTTCTTCTTCTTCTTTTTTTTTTCCTTCCTTTCTTTCTTTCTTCTTCTTCTTCTTCTTCGTTGAGCAGCTACTGAACCCTCTCTTTAAGCAGCTTTCCCAGTCACTGAGGCCCATTACTCCAGACAAGACATGTCTACATTCCTTTGATTTGTTTCAAGTATACACGTGTATATGCAAGAGATAATTATCTTTTTTTTTTCTCTTTTTCTTTTTCGTTCAGCTAATATACCGTATTTGCTTGATTAAACGCTGGGTCTGAAATAGTGGCCTATTTGTGTCCAAAATGTTGGGGAGGTTAACGGAGTTTTGTTTGGAATAAGGCATTCCTTAGGTACAAGCTGGATCTGAAATAAACGCCCGGTCAGTACATAGTCTTTCTAGTGTTTATATTATATATATTATATTACATTATATTATATTACACGGGGTAAAATTAAACGTTTGTCGCGAGATGAAAAACGTTGCGGAACATTGACGCACGGTATAAGCTAATACTGATGCTGCATAAACGTAATTGGCAATGTGGGAATAAACGCCTGCCTTGAATAGACGCCGGCCGCTAATAGACGCCTCTCGAAACGTCCGGGGGGGGGGGGGGCATTTATTCAAGGAAATACGGGATTTAAAATAGTCAGATTTCAACTCTTGTTTGTGTTTGTCTTGTCTATAGGAGGTCCAGGTGTTTCCTGCACAAGCGATTGTTCGGCAAAGGTGATAAGATCAAGGGGCTGAACAGTTTTCAATGAACATTTTCCGTTTAGCAAGCTGATACGAATATGTGCACTTAGCAACCACATATAACTGGATATGATATGGCTCAACGACGACTTGGATGCAAACAGTTTTGATAAAGTTGACTAGGTGAGAAAAATGTACAAAGATTTTTTTTTAGGAAAAGAGTACTCTTTGTTATCAAATGTTTCTGTCACAGGCGAAGACAGAGGGGTTCTCAGGCCGTCACCAGCCCATAGCTGGCTGTTTGCGTCAGGTTCGGCGAGCCATAGCAGGCCAAGACCCTATTCTACCTCCCAGGTGGTGCCCTTGTGAACAGTAGTCTGACCAAGTGAAGCGGAACCGAAGTGGAAAGGGGAAAACGGTCCCAAAATGAAATGAGCAGAGCTGAAGTTAGATGAGTGTGGACGAAAGTTGCAGACTGCGATACATTGCAGCCCTGGCTTTTACCCGGTGGCGAAAGCTGAAGAAAAAAGAAGTTCTTTCCATGAGATTTGTGTTGTGGAAAAGTTCTTTTCATGAGATTTGTGTTGTGGAGAAGTTCTTTTCATGAGATTTGTTTTATGGATAAGTTCTTTTCTTGATTTTTGTCTTGTGGAGAAGTTCTTTTCATGAGATTTGTGTTGTGGAGAAGTTCTTTTCATAAGATTTGTGTTGTGGAGAAGTCCTTTTCATGAGATTTGTGTTGTGGAGAAGTTCTTTTCATGAGATTTGTGTTGTGGAGAAGTTCTTTTCATGAGATTTGTGTTGTGGAGAAGTTCTTTTCATGAGATTTGTGTTGTGGAGAAGTTTTTTCATGATATGTGTTTTGTGGAGAAATTCTTTTCATGAGATTTGTTTTGTGGAGAAATAATATTGTTATTGTACTAGAGTTAGACGACAAACAAGAAAGATGATAACAAAGAGAAGTCAGTATCTACTGGAAGCAGCAGGGGATGGGTTCGTAAGAAAAATGATGAGAATACCATGGACAGCCAAGAAAACAAGTGAAGAGGTTCTAACGGAGGCTGGTCAAAAAAGAGAGAGAAATTATGTCAAAATTCAGAACATGGCAGTCCTGATTTTTGTTGGACATGTTTGAAGAAGGTTCGCATCGGAACATCCAGTGACAACAGGAAAACTGGAGGCAAAAAAGGGACAAAGAAACAAGATACTTGGCGGAGTAGAAGAGTGGCACGGAGCATGGTCCAAAAGACAGCTTACAGAAAGAGCAGAGGACAGATGGTTGTGGAAATCAGTGACGACCAACGTATGACTGGCATAGACCAGAGAGAGAGAGAGAGAGAGAGAGGGGGGAGTAGGGGGAATGTATGTGTGATGTAATTGTACCCGGTTATAAAAATAAGATTGGAAGAAGAGAATAAGCAATACATGACACGGAGAGAGAGAGAGAGAGATAGAGAGAGAGAGAAAGAGAAAGAGAGAAAGAGAAAGAGAGAGAGAAAGAAAGACTGGCATTCAGACTGGCATTTACAGCATTTATAACTTGTTCCCATTGTTTGTTCTGGAGGGGGTAGGGAGAGGTTTATATCTTCCTCCCACTGTTTGTTCGGGAGGGGGAGGGAGAAGTTTATATCTTCCTCTCACTGTTTGTTCGGGAGGGGGAGGGAGAGGTTTATATTTTCCTCCTACTGTTTGTTCTGGAGGGGGTAGGGAGAGGTTTATATCTTCCTCCCACTGTTTGTTCGGGAGGGGGGAGGGAAAAGGTTATACCTTCTCCCACTGTTTGTTCGGGAGGGGAGAGAGGTTTATACCTTCCTCCCACTGTTTGTTCTGGAGGGGGGAGAGGTTTATACCTTCCTCCCACTGTTTGTTCGGGAGGGGGAGGGAGAAGATTATACCTTCTCCCACTATTTGTTCGGGAGGGAGGAGAGGTTTATACCTTCTCCCACTGTTTGTTTGGGAGGGGGGAGAGGTTTATACCTTCTTCCCACTGTTTGTTCGGGAGGGGGGAGAGGTTTATATCTTCCTCCAAGTGTTTGTTCGGGAGGGGGAGGGAGAAGTTTATATCTTCTCCCACTGTTTGTTCGGGAGGGGGGAGAGGTTTATACCTTCCTCCCACTGTTTGTTCGGGAGGGGGAGGGAGAGGTTTATATCTTCTCCCACTATTTGTTCGGGAGGGGGGAGAGGTTTATACCTTCTCCCACTGTTTGTTCGGGAGGGGGAGGGAGAGGTTTATATCTTCCTCCCACTGTTTGTTCTGGAGGGGGAGGGAGAGGTTTATATCTTCCTCCCACTGTTTGTTCGGGAGGGGGGGGAGAGGTTTATACCTTCCTCCCACTGTTTGTTCGGGAGGGGGGAGGGAGAAGTTTATACCTTCTCCCACTGTTTGTTCGGGATGGGGGAGAGCTTTATACCTTCCTCCCACTGTTTGTTCGGGAGGGTGAAGAGGTTTATATCTTCCTCCCACTGTTTGTTCTTGAGGGGGGAGAGGTTTATACCTTCCTCCCACTGTTTGTTCGGGAGGGGGGAGAGGTTTATACCTTCCTCGCACTGTTTGTTCGGGAGAGGTGAGAGGTTTATACCTTCCTCCCACTGTGTGTTCTTGAGGGGGGAGAGGTTTATACCTTCCTCCCATTGTCTGTTCGGGAGGTGGCTCTGTGCCACTCTTTTACTCCGTCAAGTATCTTGTTTCTTGGTCTTCCTCTGTCCTCCTGTTCCCCTCCAGTTTTCCTGTTGTCACCAGCTATTCCAGTCTGCCTCTTCTCAAAACATGTCCCTACAAACCTGGACTGTCGTGTTCTGAATTTTTTGCCATAATGTTTCTCGTCTGCCCAGTCTCGCTTAGAACCTCTTCATTTGTTTTCTTGGCTGTCCATGATGGTCTCATCATTCTTCTCATGAACCACATCTCCGCTTCTTCTAGTAGATTCTGACGGCTCTTGGCCACTGTACATGCCTCGCATCCATATAATAACATGGATTGGATGTAACGCTTGATAACTCTCTTCTGTCTTCAAAATAAAAAAAAAAGAAAGAAAATTCCTGAACTTTTCTGGGATTCGAACCCGAGGCTTCACCGACAAGACGTTGGCGTTCAGGGCATCACGGCTCAGAAGTTACAGAAAATGGCGAATTCTGAAGTGTGAGGTAGACACTTCGCCACGGAAACCCCAGCTGAGAATGTTTGCCACCTGCTATCTGTTAGTTGTGGTCTTCATTGGCTGATAACCAAAAGATCAGATGTCAGTTGAAGATCTTCTTAGGAACCGACATTTAATGTTGTTCAGATGTTCAAACCCCCCCACCCCCAGATTCAGTTATGATGCCTACACCCACAGCAAGATCATCAGAATCATAAATACATCGTCACAGGCAGCCTAAACGTGAATGTGACGAGAGAAAACAGCCTAAACGTGAATGTGACGGAAGGGCACAGTCTAACACGAGTGATGCAGGAGATTACAGCTTAACGGTAATTTAACGGGAGAGCACAGTCTAAACGTGAATGTGGCAGTAAAGCATAGTCTAAACGTGAATGTGACGGGAGAGCACAGTCTAAACGTGAATGTGACGGGAGAGCACAGTCTAAACATGAATGTGACGGGAGAGCACAGTCTAAGCGTGAATGTGACGGGAGAGTAAATTTTAAACGTGAATGTGACGGGAGAGCACAGTCTAAACGTGAATACGACGGGAAAGTACATTTTAAACGTGGATGTGACGAGAGAACACATAAACGCGAATATACTGGGAGAGCACAATATAAACGTGAATGTGACGATAGAGCACAGTCTAAACGTGAATATGACGGGAGATCCCAGTATAAACCAAAGAGAGTTAACAAATCAAATAATTTAATAATGATCCTGTAAAGAACTGCACCCAGTGGTGATAAAGTTCAGAATAAGGCCCTCAGAGAGGCCAAGGAGAAGGCCCAGTCAGATTCACGTAGGCAAGAGAGCTTCCAGGTCATCAGATGAATGAGTCCTACCACCATCCAGGCAGGGAGGAAAGGTCAAGGTCTTCAGACTCTCTACAGACCACAGCAGATACAGACATCACTTGTATAACGTACATACGACAAACAGAGATTTCACAGACTGAAGTAACAGTCTGAATTTAAAAGACAGACTATGTGATGATGAAGATGATGATGATGATGATGATGTGAAACTTTGATAGAATGTGTTAAACAAATCCATTGATATAGAACAGTACTCCAGACAAAATCAGCTGATATAGAACAGTACTCCAGACAAAATCAGTTGATATAGAACAGTATTCCAAACAAAATAAATTGATATAGAACAGTACTCCAAACAAAATCAGTTGATATAGAACAGTACTTCGAACAAAATCAGTTGAAATAGAACAGTACTCCAGACAAAATCAGTTGATACAGAACAGTACTCCAAACAAAGTCAGTTGATATAGAACAGTACTCAAAGCAAAATCAATTGATATAGAACAGTACTCCAAACAAAATCACTTGATATAGAACAGTACTTCAAACAAAATCACTTGATATAAAACAGTACTGGAACAACATAACAGCTTAGATGGCACTATAGTACAGAAACACATTTGGTAACCCTATGATATTCCTTGCATGAATATGCACATGCACATCATTATAAATTTATATCGTCTCTATTATCCCTGATGACAGCGTGACATTGTTTTTAAACTGCGGCCTGCAAACTGGATACATGCGGCCTGCAAACTGGATAAATACGGCGTGCAAACTGTATAAAAAGTTTATTTTTAAAATTAAAAAAAAAAGACTGAAAATATTTGAATTTCAGTTTATACTTTGTATTCTCCCTTATTTCTAGTTTTTCCTCTTCTTTCTCATCTAGTACCATACCGGCTCTGATGTGTTAGGGGGCACTTACTGTCCTCATAAAACCGCCTAAAGAACCTGAGCTCCCCAATTTTAAACAGGAGGTAAAAACAACAGCCCCCCGAAAAACCCAGTCCAGTTTATCAAAGACATAACTGCAGATTTAGAAAGTAAGCGATGATGATGATGATGATGATGATGATGACGACGATGATGATGAGAAAGAGAAGGTCTATATATCCAAGTTCTGTGATGCCCCCTTGCAAAATTTCGGTCATCAAGTTTTGACGGAGTTTCAAGGGCAAGAACTCCCCGTCAACTCTTCACGACAATCGCACAGATTACCCGTACCCGCTGGGCTTCACCACACTAGCTCATTAAACGTCAAACTCTTTATGGCCTTATTCATCCACCAGGCATATAAAGCGATCTATCACTTCTTAACTCTGTACCTTCGGCCCTGAAACTGCACATTTTCACTTTCCGGCGCCTCAAATTCTGCAGACAAGGGTGCCTGCCTGTCTGATTGGCTGACTGCCCTCAGTTTCAGCCAATCATTGAAATCGTAAATCGAGCCCTTTCCTAGTGGGCGTAAATATCCAGTAATTTTTTTTTTCTTCTCCTCCTCTCACTGGATAATGAGTGGTAGGTGTACCCTTATTTCACATTTGTATTTTTCTCGTAGTTGTTTATACAACATAGTTGGGGCCCTGATAAGGGGTTCATTTAACCAACATTTGGGGCCTGATAAGGGTTCATTTAACTAACAGTTATGAAACAGTTGGAGCCCTGATAATGTACCATGGCCTTGTAAGTAATGATTTTAATTGTTATTATTATTATTACTGAATGTGATTATGGAAATATACTGTAAACAAAATAGTAATATCGTATAGCGACAGAGAAAAGTAGGTAGGAAAGGAAGAGAAAGGTATAGAACTTCCACGACACTAGAACAAGATGCTGACAAAAGTAAACAGTGGAAACAGTGAATAGAAAAAGACGAGACACAGTGACGCTGACATATAGGTAATACAAAGGAAGGACGCCAGAAAGTAGGATGGTCCAGTGCTAACAAAGAGGTGACTGGACATTGACACGTGTAGACAAAAAAGAAAAGATGAATAGAAAAGGCAGACACAATGAAAAGCGAAGACACAATAAAATCTCCGACATGAAAGAGCAAGATAATGACTTAGGTAAATAACAATTGTATAGACGAAAGTGGCACAGACTGACACGCATGGCACGCGTTAGGACGCTATTGCACACGGTTTTTAAATAAAGGAGTGACCAACTCAGCCAGCTGGCCAATTAAATATTTAGAGGCATGCCCTATTGGACAATTGACTTACGACATATAAGTCACGGGGCAGTTTGAATGACAGACGAACAGAACGCTTATGGGAACCAGTGGACATCTGAAGAGTGAGGCCAAAATACTTATTGGTTATCCATCAAGCTGGACTTGAAGATAAAAAGGCGAGCGGAGAGACAGGAGAGGAAGAAGAAGTACAAAAATACAAGAGATGACGAGGAAGAAGTGCAGGAGAGAGGAGACAGAGGAACTAAGACGGAGGAACAAGGACGGTCAGTGAATAGAGACCGGTCCAGACGTCAAAGTAAGGTGCACGAGAAGGAAGGAACCCCCAAGAAGAGGAGGTCAAGAGGTTAGCGGACAAGTGAGGGGGATCGTCAGACGTAGACAGAGAAGAAAAGAACAGCAGCAGGAGAACACACACCAGAGAAGACACGAGAGAGAGAAGACGTAGGTAACGACAGATGGAATAGATGGACACTTAGAGCAATAGATACTCAGGAAAAGCAGTTTTGAAGAAGTAGTTTTAGGACAGACTGAAGATGTGTTTCAAGTGATTACGAAGAACTGATACTTTTGAAACTTCGAGTACAGTGATTTAGTTGTGTAACTGATTGACCACGTGGTGCAGATCTGACATAATACTGAGTTATGAAATGTTCTCGTATCAAGTGTAGAATATTGTGAAGTTGAGAACACTGAGAAATGCTAGATGTAGAATATGACAGAGTCTGATGATTGTGAACAAATGATTTAGTGATTCAATCCAAGTGATGTTATCAACAAAACATCTTGAACTTATTTGTCAAAATTAAATAATGCAGGAACATTTCATCGAACTTGATTTAGTGAAGTGGTAAAGTTTTGTGAAATCTGTGATGTGTTATGATCAAAAGAACAACTTAATCATCTTCAATCTTCATCAGTAGTATGATAGTTCACACTATTACATTGTTACAATAAGGGGTTTATTTAACCAATAGTTGGGGGCCGCGATAGGGGTTCATTTAACCAACATTTGGGGGCCTGATAAGGGTTAATTTAACAAACGGGGTCTGTGATAGGAGTTAATTTAACCAATAATTGGGGCCCTGTTAAGGAGTCTATCTAACCAACAGTTGGGGGCCTGATAAAGGATTAATTTAACCAACAGTTGGAGGCCTGATAAGGAGTTAATTTGACTAAATCTGGGACCCTGTTAAGGAGTTCATCTAACCAACAGTTAGGGCCCGATAAAGGGTTCATTTAACCAACAGTTGAGGCCCTGATAAGAGGTTCAGTTAACAAAGAAAATACTTATAATATACAATTTTTTATACGTTGGTAAATGGTAGATTCATATTAAAAAACAATTAACACTGTTTAACAGTTGTTTGCATTGTTATACAAAGAAACAAGAAAATGCCCCTAAAAGTGATGAAAAGAGTATTGCAGTGCTATATAGAGCCATTATTGCTATATTCTTCTGAAACATGGATGGTTAACAAAAAAGATGACGAAGCAATTGGAAAGAACAGAGATGTGATTTTGGAGAAAGATGCAACAAATACCCTGGACAGAACAGAAAAACAAACGAAGAAGTCCTCTTCAATGTAGTTTCAGACACAACGGAAACTAGTTAAAAGGATAAGAATAAAGACAATCAACATTTCTTGGGAGATCTCGGTAATGGCTGGAAAACTCAAGGGGAAAAGAAAGGAAGGGAGGAAAACCAAGAGGAAAAATATCTCAGTGGTTTGACCAAGTGGCGTGGAAGAAGGAAAGAACCAACCCAAAAACACCAAGGACCGTGCAAGATGGAGAAGCATGATCACCAACGCTATTCCCACGGCACATAATAATAATAATAATAACTTCACCTACTATTGGAGTCTACGAGATAATGACAAACTGTAGAACAACGAGAAAAACTTTCGTTGACCACACTATTGATGTAGTAAACTACTTCTAAAAGAACTACTTCTCTGTCATCACTGCTATTATGAGCACTAGTGACCTCATCGGATTCACTTGTACAACATGAAGAAAAAAAAAAAAGAACGAATTAATGGAAGATGAACGGAACGTTAAAATTCATTCATTCATTCATTCATTCATTCATTCATTCATTCCTCTTCTTCTTCTTCTTCTTCTTCTTCTTCTTCTTAAGAGATCAAGTAGAAGGAACTTAGATAGACTTCATTTTTACAGAAGTAAAAAAAATAGCCACATCAATACGTTTTTTTTTTTTTGCTTTTTTTCGATAGGAGAATTCAGGGGAAAACGAATGTAATAACATCGTCACATGATAATGATGATGATGATGATGATTAGAAACTTAGGGAAAGTCGTATAATCGTTTGTGTAGGGAAAAAACTACAGCGAATGAGAACTGAAGTTAGAGAATTCCCTCCCTTGTTTGATAGCAACCGGAAACGGATGTGGCAGTGAATAAAAGCCGGCCATATTGGCGATACCGCCTTTTTCTAGTCACGTGTTGAAACTAGGAGGCATGGCTTTATGTATGCTTTTTTTCCTCTGTGTGTTTGATTCTTTAGAATAAATAAAAGAAATTTTAAACAGTTATACTCTTAAAGAATCATTTTTTAATGCGTGAAATGTGCGTAAGCTTTCTTCTTCTTCTTCGTCGTCGTCTTCTTCTCCTTCTTCTTCTTCTTCTTCAATGTCGAAGGTCATTGTAAATCTAAGACCTGTCATTAGGATTAATTAAATCCACAGTTTTACGCAGGTTCTAGAAGCACGTCAGTATTTTCTTCATCAAAACAAAACCCTGCATCCCTGCATGGACAATCACGTGAGCGGGTTGTGATGTAGACATTGACTGGTGTAGGGGCTCCTCGACCCATTAACTGCCTGCTTCCTGCAGTAGCGGCCAACCAGAGCCGGCCAAGGCCATGTCCGCTGGTGTCTCCATTAGGAGGTCCAGCCTGGCTAAGTGGGAGGGGGCGAGGGGGGGGGGTAAGGATTGTTATAGTCCCCATAGCGGTGGAGCGTGCTAAGCAGGCATGAGCCCGCTACAGTTTGTTCCTGATTGGACGAGCTTGTATATCTGAACATCGGCTACATAAAACATCACGCTCGCACATCCAGGAAGTTTAACACTATGAGTTCTTTTTTGTTGTTCAATAATATGTTCTTTATACTCTCATATTATTCAAGATGTTTCTCTTTAATCACACGTCGATCATTCTCAAACATTTCAATAGATCAAGTCTCATAAACAGTTCACAGAAATCGTGTATTGTGACAAGCATTATCCTGACTTAAAATTGATAACATCACTTGCAATAATATGCAAGATTATATACATTTCGTTATATTCTTCTTTGTAGCACATAATCTCAAAGTCTCACAATATCATACTTCTTACTATAGAACAAAAACTCGGTGCTCGAAGTTTCAATGTAATAATTGCTACACAATCTCTTAATACACTGGTTCAGTCTAACGCTACTTCTCTATCTGTTATGTTCTTCTATTAGACTACTTGTTTAGGACCTTTTGGTCCTCCTCTGTCAAAATCTCTCTCTGCCTCCTCCTCTATCAGAACCCCTATCTGCTCTCCTCTCTCCCCCTTTCTGAATCCTCCTCCCTTCTTTATATTCGTAAGTTCTGACCACGCCAAAACCGGTCGCAACTGGCGTCTTCACTTTAGTCGCTTTCGTCTCCGTCGTCTAATTGTTACCTCCCATTAACAAGTCCACCATCTCTTTCATGTTACCTGCTTCGGGACCTAGTCCGTTCTCTGTTCAGTCGTTTGATCTACTGGTCAATTGTTCCCCCTCGGCTACTGCAGGTGTGCGTGAAGTCGCAATGTTACGATCTATCGACGTACCCAAGTCGATTCGGTTTACCTTTGATCAGGTCTTTGAAGTACCGAGTATCCGTTCTTCGTCCTTCTAACTATCCCTTCTCTGCCCCCCAATACATTCTTTATTCCTGATCATGTCACTAATAATAATAATAATAATAATAATAATAATAATTATAATAACTATAATCATTACTAACAAGGCTATGCTACAGAAGATACAACAACAACAACAACAACAACAGCAGCAGCAACATCAACAACAGCAACAACAACAACAACATCAACAGCAGCAACAACAACAACAACAACAGCAGCAGCAGCAACATCAACAGCAGCAGCAACAACAACAACAACAACACAAAGAATGAGTAGAAGCGGTTCAGTGGTTTGTGGTGTCAGTTCTGTGGTGTCAGTTCCGTGGTGTCAGTTCTGTGGTGTCAATTCCGTGGTGTCAGTTCTGTGGTGTCAGTTCTGTGGTGTCAGTTCTGTGGTGTCAGTTCTGTGGTGCCAGTTCTGTGGTGTCAGATCTCTGGTGTCAATTCCGTGGTGTCAGTTCTGTGGTGTCAGTTCTGTGGTATCAGTTCCGTGGTGTCGGTTCTGTGGTGTCAATTCCGTGGTGTCAGTTCTGTGGTGTTAATTCCGTGGTATCAGTTCTGTGGTGCCAGGTCTTAATATCTGGCTTGGAATACTCCCCTACTCCAACTGAATGAGACGTGGGCCATAACAGAATAACACATTATGGTAAAGACCAGACAGACAGACATTCGTGTCACAAACATTTCAGCAAAGCGTACACAAACATTCACGACACTTTGAACGGACAGTTCTATTAAGTTGTTTTTTTTTTAAAGGTAAACTACGAAGCTACAAACCTTACCTTTGTCTAAGATCAGTACGAAGCCATCAGACAGAACTCGGACAGAACCCAACATTGACACAGTTTCTACCACTTTTGATTGCCTGTCAGGGAAACAATCACGACATTCGCCTTGGGGTGGGGGGGGGGGTTGGGGGAACAACTCCCAGGCTTCCGGTCCGCACAGTTAAAACACTGATTTAAGAGAATGTGTGTGTTAGTGAGAGATGAAGAAGAGTGTGTGCATGTGTGTGTGAGTGTCTGTGTATGAGTGTGTGAGTGTCTGTGTGTGGGTGTCTGTGTGTAAGTGTCTGTGTGTGGGTGTCGGTGTGTGAATGTCGGTATGTGTGTCCGTGTGTGGGTGTGAGTGTCTGTGTGTGGGCGCCTGTGTACGAGTGTGTGGGTGTCTGTGTGTAGGTGTCTGTGTGCAAGTGTCTGTGTGTGAATGTCTGTGTGTGGGTGCCTGTGTATGAGTGTGCGGGTGTCTGTGTGTAAGTGTCTGCGTGTAAGTGTGTGGGTGTCTGTGCAAGTGTCTGTGTGTAAGTGTCTGCGTGTAAGTGTCTGAGTGTGGATGTCTGTGTAAGTGTCTGTGTGTAAGTGTGTAAGTGTCTGCGTGTAAGTGTCTGTGTGGGTGTCTGTGTGTGAATGTCTGTATGTGTGTCCGTTTGTGGGTGTGAATGTGTGAGTGTTTTGTATGAGTTCTGTGTGTGAGTGTTTGCATGTGGGTGTCTTTGTGACAGTTTCTGTGTGTGATTGTCTGGGTGTGATTGTCTGTGTGGGGGGGCTGTTTGTGTGTGGATGATGTGTGTGAGTGTTATGTGTGCATGTGTGTGTGAGTGTCTGTGTGTGCGAGTGTCTGTGTGTGTCTGGGTGTGTATGATTGTCTGTGCGTGTGAGTGTCTGTGTGTGCGAGTGCCTGTGTATGGAAGAATCACATTAATCTTGATTCTAAACAGATTTTATTAGTAATGTGAGCAGTGAAAATGGTAGAAGTTCCTACCTAAAAAATAATGTGATTACACGGTGTTTGGTTTGTGATTGATTTATGTATTCTGTTTTTGAAAGTCACGTATTTAGAAATTTGTGATTTAATCACTATTTTTTTCGCTGTAGCTGCTACTGGAATCTCAGACATTTGGGTTGATAGCGCTAAAAATATATGACATAAAGGCGAGGATTCATTTGTTCTTTTTGGGCAAGAAAGAGAAGAGAAGAGAAGAGAGAGAGAGAGAGAGAGGTTGGGAGGGGAGATAGAGTAATTCTAGATGATGGTCCAGTGTCGTGTGCGCAGACTTTTAGATGGGATGTCCAATGGTTAAATATGCAAAGATGCAATCTTCTAGATGGGATGTCCAATATTTAAAGATGCAATCTTCTAGATGGGATGTCCAATGGTTAAAAGTGCAATTTTCTAGGTGAGATATCCAATGTTATATGCTTAGTTATATAGATGTGGTGTCTAATGGTCCTGGCAGTCTTCTGAATCAGGTGACAAATGCGTTAAGTACAATCATACAGAGGGGGGTGTCCAGTGCTTTAAGTACAATCTTACAGATGGGTGTCCAGTGCTTTAAGTACAGTCTTACAGATGGGTGTCCAGTGCTAAGTACAATCTTACAGATGGGTGTCCAGTGCTTTAAGTACGTACAATCCTATAGACTGAGCATCCATTGCTTTCAGTACAGTGATATAGATGTGGTGTCCAGTGCTTTAAGTACGTACATTCCTATAGACTGAGCATCCATTGCTTTCAGTACAGTGATATAGATGTGGTGTCCAGTGCTTTAAGTACGTTCAATCCTATAGACTGAGCATCCATTGCTTTCAATACAGTGATGTAGATGGGGTGTCCAGTGCTTTAAGTACAGTTTTACAGATGGGTGTCCAGTGCTTTAAGTACAATCCTATAGATGAGATGTCCAACTCTAACGCTTTAAGGACAATCCTAAAAGAAATGACAACCATGGCAGAACTGGTTCTAGTAAAGAAAACAGGTTGGGGGGGGGTGTATGGCTGAGTTTCACAAAAAGATGGAAAGAGTGAGGAAATCTGGGCAGAAGCAAGAATGGCAGAAAGTAAGATAAGTATATAAAAATGAAGGACACATTTTCATTTCATTTCTCCGATCTAGCAGCCAATATGGTCAGGTAAAGAAGATCTTCATGAAGGAGGAGTAGCATTGATTATAACAAAAGAAGCATCAAGAGCATTGCTGAAATGGACCCCAATAAATGAGAGATTATTATATGCACGGTTCAACTCAAGATTCACGAAGCTGTCTATTATAGTTTGTTATGCACCAACAGAAGCAGCTGAAGAGGAATTAAAAGAAGATTTTTACAAGAGACATGGAGAAGAACAACAGAAAGGATGCTGAGCAATAGAGGGCTCACCTGGGCAAGAGCAGAAAAAAAGGCGAAGGACAGGCATTTGTGGAAAACCCTTGCGGAAGCCCCATGTGCCCTGGGCACTTAAGGTTCAGAGAGAGAGAGAGAGAGAGCAGCCATGTGAGCTTGTGCTCTTCGGCTCGAAGTAATGGAAGAGCATCTGCAAGTCTTCTTTACCGAGTTTGTATATAAGGTATTTTCAGTGTTTGGATGTCCGGGTAGGTATTCTTGTGGTAAATCTTTGAGTGCCGGACATTCTAGTAGTTGGTGTGTGATTGTTTCTTTGTTATTATCATGCAACGGGCATTTGGACGTTCCATCGGACTTTATCTGGTGTATGTGTACGCTCATCGGGATATGCCTTGTTCTTGATTGAAAGATGATGGTCTGCTAGCGTCTATGTAGTATGCGTATGGCATCTTTCACATTCGGAGTGGTCATGTATTGGAAAACTGCCCTACCTGTGTTTACCAATGCCAAGTTATTCAGCCATTCCTCCTTTTTTTTGTTTTTGTTATTTCTTATTATTTGTTTAACTCTTTGTAAAGAGATTGGATTATTAGGCTGGTATTCTGTTGCTCCTGTTCTGTTTTTTTGCCAGTGTATATGCTCTTTCATTTTCTTGAAAGGAAGGACATACAACAATGCAATATTTCAGCAAAAGCTTGTTTCAAGGATCACATACAGAAACAACAGATAAAAACGCGAAAAAAAAGAGATGAAAAGTATATATACTTAGCCTTACTGGTCTCCACCTAGTAAGAAAGACGGGCACAAAATGAATCATGTGATCCTTGAAAAAAGGCTTTGCCGAAATATTGGATTGTGTTTTCTTCATTTGTATGAACTCATCTTGTTTTCTGCCATTCTTGTTCCTCCACAGTTTCCTCACTCTTTCCATCCTTTTTTTTGTGTGTGTAAAACTGAACCACGTACCTCCATCTTCTTTCATTATTAGAACCAGTTTTACCGCAGTCGTCATTTCTCTTATCTCTCCATCCTTTAAACACAGCAAAGAACAGAACAGAACAAAACAAAAACAAAAAACCCCGCAGGTGATTAAGTTTCCCGAAAATGTCCGGAAATTCTGACGATATCAAACGCCAAGATCATGTTTGTTTAACCCAGACAAATTCTGACGAATTTTCTGCCCATAGATTCAACGAGTTCAAATTGGGGTCACCGAACATGCGCAGGAAAGAAATATCAAAGCTCGTTCCGGTTAGTTCAAAGGTGAAGGTCATCAAAATATTATGAAAGCACGGTTATGCATCTGATGAAGGTTTTTTTTTTTTTTGTCTTCTCTTTTCTTTGTTCTTTCTGGTTCATGATGGGAGAAGATTTTTGTTTTGTTTTGTTCTTTTTTAGGGCACATCAATTTTCATTTTGGTCGCTCTGACATTTAGGGATAAGCATTTGTAATTAGCAGGATCCTGCCGTTTACGGGATTTTTTTTTTTTTTTGGTTGCTTAGAAAGCCTTGCCTGCGATCAGAAATGCAAATCCTTGTCCGTTTCTGACAAGAGCAGGAGAGAAGGATCACGAGGAGGTTGACAAGAACAAGAAGGTTTGGAGCATGGCTAAATGCATGTGCTTGACCAAAAGGAAAACAACTGACAGGAAATAAAAGAGGAAAGAGGAAACAAAGGGAGGCAATAAGACTGAGATGAGTTCGCTCCCTTCCGTGCCCCTACTTCGTTACAAATTTTGCAGTAACACTAGTCTTCGGCTCCATTAACTGCTTCCAACTGTTTTTAGGGGCATCTTGTGTTTGCCATTATCCAGATTTATGGAGCTGGAATTAACTTGTAGTATACTACTACTTCTACTACTGTTGCTATTACTGCTGCTGCCATTGTTACTGCTACTACTACTGCTGCTACTATTACTACTACTACTATTACTACTAATTGTAGCATTAGTACAATCGTTACTACCACCACAAGTATTACTAATTCTACTACTGCTACTATCGCTGCCACCACCACCACCACCATTACTACTACTACTACAACAACTACTACTACTGTCACAACTACCATTGTTACTACTACTACTACTACTACTACGACTACTATTACTACTACTACCACCACCAACATTACTACTACTACTACTACTACTACTACTACTGTCACAACTACCATTGTTATATTACTACTACTACTACTACTACTACTACCATTACTACTAATTGTAGCATTACTACAATCGTTACTACCACCACAAGTATTACTAGTTCTGCTACTGCTACTATCGCCGCCACCACCACCATTACTACTACTACTACAACAACTACTACTACTGTCACAACTACCATTGTTACTACTACTACTACTATTACTACTACAACCACCACCAACATTACTACTACTACTACTACTACTACTACTACTGTCACAACTACCATTGTTACACTACTACTCCTACTACTACTACTACTACTACTACTACTACTACCATTACTACTAATTGTAGCATTACTACAATCGTTACTACCACCACAAGTATTACTAGTTCTACTACTGCTACTATCGCCACCACCACCACCATTACTACTACTACTACAACAACAACTACTACTGTCACAACTACCATTGTTACTACTACTACTACTACTATTACTACTACTACCACCACCAACACTACTACTGCTACTCCTACTACTACTACTACTACTACTACTGTCACAACTACCATTGTTCCTACTACTACTATTACTATTACAGCTACTACTACTACTACTACTACTACTACTACTACTATTACTACTACTACTATTACTACTACAGCTACTACTACTACTACTACTACTACTACTACTACTACTACTATTACTACTACTAGCATTCCTTTTGCTACCACCGCCACCATTACTACAATTACTATAACTACTACCGGAAGTGCTATTTGTCTGAACTTTTATTCAAAACATTGAGTGACGGGCTCAAGTATCGGTCAGCTGTTGGTAACTAATGGCAACTGTAAATTGCGTTCATTTTTTTTGGTGCTTACTTCTTTCTGCTGTCTCCAGGTTCTTGTTGGCTTTTCTACTGCGCACTGAACTCCTTGACAGCGAGCGAGGACTCTATCCCTTTTGGCTATCTGCAACCCATAACTGACATGCTAGCGTCAGGGTTGGGCGAACCATAGCTGACCAAGACCTTGACCCATCTCTCCGTTGATTCCTCTAGAAACAGGCTTTACGCGGCTAACCCGGGGCAGGGATCGCCATAGTCTCCGTGGTGGCGGAGTCTTTTAAAAAAGTATTGCACCCCACCCAACCCCTGCTTTTTAGCTCCATTCTGGGACTGAGAAAAACAGCTGCTGTAACCCGCTACCAAGCTGAACGATGCTTTGTCTCAAAATCTTCACGGCATCTGCTGCAAAGAACATCACCTGGCAGTTCCATGGAGATTGAAGAGGAAGAAGAAGAAGAACCTGCAGTTCCTTATCATTTCAGACTGGTCGTATCTGGACTAAAATGAGAGTAAGACGGAATAAAGCCCTCCAAATCCACAGAACGAAGGAACTGAGAGTGAGGGAAGATGAAGGGAATAAACTCCCACTGAACGGAAGCGACGAACCCATAAGGAACTCGTGACAGAGACATTCAGTACACACATAAACACGACCACGTGGTTACTGGAACGGGCAGCGGAGTGGGTATAGGAATAATCTGACTGTAGTGATATTACCTCCAGTGACCAGTCAAATCACCAGTCCGTCGAGACGGAGGGAGTACAGAGGAGAAGATAATGAACAATATGATACAATGACTTGATGGGAAATCAGTCAATTAACTAACTAAAAACACCACGTCATCGCGAAATTAGAAATGCAAGTTCTGTCATCGGTAAAGTCTGCCTTGAATGTTTGGACCTTTGTTACCGGATGTTCAACTGTTTGCATGCTGGGAGTTGTTTGTACGTTCTTTTTTGCCAGAGTTGTTTGTATGTTCCTTTGCAATACGGAAGTTGTTTGCATGTTCTTTCGCAGTTTTTTTTTATGTTCTTTGGAATATGGAAGCTTTTTTTTAATGTTGTTTGGAATATGGAAGTTGTTTGTATATTCTTTCACCACATGGAAATTGTATGATTTTTGCCATACGGGAGTTATTTGTTAGTACGCTCTTTTGCCATATGTAAGTTCTTTGTAAGTTATTGCGCCATAGGTAAGTTATTTATACTTGTATGTTATTTTGTCATACGGGAAGTTGTTTGGATGTCATCAGCCTACGATCAGACAGGCCAAGCAAGAGTCCTGGCCTGCTCTGGACATGTTGGTCAGCTGCCCAGGCTGAATCATCTTGGTTTACAAAATGGCCCTGTTAGTTTTATTTGTTTCTTTCTTTCTGTGTTTCTTTGTTTCTTTCTGTGTTTCTTTCTTTGTTTCTTGTTCAGGTCTTTGAAAAAAAAAATTCACAAGCAAATTTGTTTTTGGTTCCGCAAAAATTATAAATATCAAACACTTACCTGGAGCAGGTGATGGGGAAGAATTGTAGTATGATCACGTGACCTATTGTCACGAGGCTATAAATCAGACACATGACCTTTTGGTTACTCCCCCAGCGATTGGGGGGGGAGGGGGTGGTGGAGCTAGATTAAAAGGAAGATGAAAGAAAAAATATTTACAAAGCGCAAATGTCAAGTCAGTGAGTAAGAGTGATAAAGAGTGAGAGAGTCAGAAAGAGAGACGGAGAGTGACAGAGAGAGAGAGAGACAGGTCGAGATAGAGAGAGAGAGACAGAGAGAGAATGAATGAATGATTTTTACTTTTAAAGGGTGAAGAACTGGGCACGCAGGCCCGTCGTACATTCTGCCCTTCATCACTCCATCTTTCATTCTTCCCATACACTCGATTTAATACAAGTATACAAATTTCATTAGGAAAAAAAAAACATCAAAAGAGTGTAAGATTGAACTATTACATTCAAAGTAAAAGAGAAGAAGTAATTAACCTAATAAAATAGCATTCTCACACACATACACGCACACACAGACATATACATAAACAAAATTACATAGTCAGTACAGATCTTCTAACATATGTTTTTAACAAACATGAAAATAATTTCTAACAAAATCTAACAAGTTACTTTTCGAACTATGTCATTTTAGTACTTGATGGCTGGCTAGTCATGGGTTGAGAGATTGCTGGTTATTCTACGGAGGCATATAATTACATGCAAGTAAATAATGAAACAGGTTTGAGTTAAAGGATGAAGTATTATTAATGGAGAGAGAGAGAGAGAGAGAGAGAGAGAAAGAGAGAGACAGCCAGAGACAGACAGAGACAGAGAGAGACAGAGAGACAAAGAAACAGCGAGAGGCAGAGAGAGACAGAGAGAAGGAGAGAGAGAGACAGAGTGGTAGAGAGAGAGAAAGAGAGAGAGACTGAGAGAAGGAAGAATTGAAAATCAAAGAGAGATTCCAGAATATCTTCGCCTGCATACTGAGAAAACGAGATAAATTAGGGACATATTCATTCATTCATTCATTCATTTGCATGTCCCTTGCGGAACTTTACCCTCCTAACAGCTCTCTTGTAGGACTCTCGGTTGTCAGCAAGATGGCCTGCTGCTTATGCATCAATTTGCAGATCATCAACCATGTATTGCAGTCATCTTCGCCTTGGTCTTCTTCTCTTTCTTTTTCCCATTATGCATCCTTCCAAGATGGTTTTCTCTAGATTATCATGACGTTTAATGTGTCCAAAATATTTAAGTTTTCTCTCTTTAATCCTCTTTACTAGCCAGCCTTCTTCAATATTAAGTTCTTGTAGTATGGATATATTTGCTCTTTTTGTGTCCATGATATTTGAAGAACTTTTCTGTACCATTTACATTCTAAGACATTTATGTGTTTCTCAGCTGTTTTGTTAACTGTCCAGGTCTCACAGGCATATGTTGCGATGAGAAAGATGCATGCCCTTAAACATCTTATTTATGTAGTTCTGTCTGTTCTTCTCCGCAGATTCTTTAGTTGTTTTATTTTATGAAGAGCGATAGATGTTTTCTTTCTAATTTCCCTTATTGTATCTCCATTATTAGTTAGCAGTGATCGAAGATATTCAAAACTCTCCACTTCTTCCAGTTTTTCCTCATTGATACATATATCAGCTGCCTTGTTTGTTTTGTCAGTTGTCATCAGTTTAGTTTTCTTCGCATTAAGATAGAGGTTTTGCTCTTCACTATTCTTACGGACTTACATAATTGGTTTTTCCATAAGGTACAACGGATTATTTGTGGACAACCTTTTGGGGGTTATTTCTCAACATATACCCCTTGGAAGTTTATGCACTTAGTCCAGCGATCTTTGTAAAAGTCAGCATCTTGTGCCAGTAGAAAGTGGTCTACAGCATGAATGACGTCATCATTTGAAGCAAATTTGTGACATCTGAGCTCCTTTTTGAGTTTTATAAACAGGTAATAGTCCGAAGGGGCCAAATCTGGGGAATAAGGAGGATGTTGAAAAAGCTGGAAACCGCATTCCTGAATGGCAGCCACTGCCACCACTGACTTGTGAACTGGAGTATTGTCTTGATAAAAGATGACGCCTCTCGTTAATTTCACTCGACGTGTTTCCTTCATTTTGACCCGTAGTTGCTTCACAAGATTAGCGTAATAGGCCCCGGTGACCGTTCTGCCCTTTTGAAGATAGTCTACCAATAGCACATCTTCAGAATCCCAAAAGATGGAAGTCATCACTTTGCCTGTAGACAGAACCACCTTGCTTTCTTTGGAGGTGGGGATCCATGATGTTTCCACTGCTTTGACTGTTCTTTGGTTTCTGGTTTAAAATGATGAACTCAACTCTCATCCATAGTCACAAATTGCTGAGGAAACTTTTCAAGATCTGCAGAAAAATGGCCAATATTGTCTCTTGACATGTTGAGACACTGTCGTTTGTGATCAACTCCAAGAGGTTTCGGGACCTATCGAGCAGAGACCTTTGTCATTTGAAGATCATTGTGAGATCTGTGGAGAGGAACAGACAGAACTACAAAAATAAGATTTTTAAGGGCATGCATCTTTCCCAACTCATTAGCAATGTATCGTTCAGTTAGTCGTCGATCCTCTATTATCATGTCATGGATTCTGCCGGTGGTTTCATCGGTGGTTACCGTTCTTGGTCTTCCTAGACGGGGATCATCTTACAGACTCTCCCTTCCATGTTTGAACTGAGCTGCCCATTTCTTCACTGTGCTGTAAGATGGGGCATTCTCCCCTGGAGTCTCTAAAATATCTTAATGGATCTCCTTCGATGATAAGCCCTTGATGCAGAGGTAGCGAATGACTGCTTGATGAGAAATGTTATCCATGTTCTCAATTTCTGCCACCTCTTACCACTTCAGTAGCTTGTAAAAAAAATTGGTTGCAGTTAATTTCTTAAAACATGGTGTTTAATCTTACATTAACGTGATTTAAAATGCATCTAATATCAACTGCGAGTTTCAAGTATTTGTACCTTAGGCCGCGAATTTATCAATCACCCTTCGTATACAAAATTACATGAATATTATATATATATATAGTCTCTTACTTTTAAAAATTGTATACTGAAAATATAATTAGGAATGTTAGATAAGATGTAGACAATGAATATTACGATGCCATAATAATTGGAGGTTATGAAATACCAGAGATTAGATATGCTGATGGCACAGTATTACTGTCCACAACACAAAAAGGAATGGAAAAACTACTTATGTCATTCCGTAAGAATAGTGAAGAGCAAAACCTCTGTCTTAATGCGAAGAAAACTAAAGTGAATTAGTGAAGAGCAAGACCTCTATCTTAATGCGAAGAAAACTAAACTGATGACAAATGACAAAACAAACAAGGCAGCTGATATATGTATCAATGAGGAAAAACTGGAAGAAGTGGAGAGTTTTGAATATCTTGGATCACTACTAACTAATAATGGAGATACAATAAGGGAAATTAAAAGGAGGACATCTGTCGCTCTTCAGAAAGTAAAACAACTAAAGAATCTGCGGAGAAGAACAGACAGAACTACAAAAATAAGATTTTTAAGGGCATGCATCTTTCCCATCGCAACATATGCCTGAGAGACCTGGACACTTAACAAAACAGCTGAGAAACACATAAATATCTTAGAATGTAAATGCTACAGAAGAGTTCTTCAAATATCATGGACACAAAAAAGAACAAATATATTTATACCACAAGAACTTAATATTGAAGAAGGCTGGCTAGTAAAGAGGATTAAAGAGAGAAAACTTAAATATTTTGGACACATTAAACGTCATGATAATTTAAAGAAACCCGTCTTGGAAGGATGCATAATGGGAAAAAGAAAGAGGGGAAGACCAAGGCGAAGACGGCTGCAATACATCGTTGATGATCTGCAAATGGATGAATCTGCAGGAGGCCATCTTGCTCACAACCGAGAGGCTTACAGAAGTGCTGTTAGGGAGGCAAAGTTCCACAAGGGACATGAAAATGAATGAAAAAAAAATATATATATATATATCTAAGAATGCAAGATGAAACTATGTGAAATATAAGTAAACAAATTACATAAGAAGAACATACCTAAGAATACAGGATGAAAATATTACATTCGCAATTATAGGATAATGAACTACATAAGAGGCAACTGAACTAACAAGATTTCGCACACACATATGTACATCCACACACACACACATACATTTTCAATGGAGTTCTTGTGACGTTCCACTCTCGCGTATTTACAAAGACAACTTCTAACAAGGTACAAGATCTGACAAATTATATTTAGAACTATGTTCTTTTAGAAGAGAACTTGGTGGTTGGCGAGTCGTGGTATGAGAGGCTATTAGCTGTCCTATGAAGACATATAGTTACAAGCAAGTAAATATTGAAAAAGGCTTGAGTTATGTTATCTTTTTTTTTAAACGATAGAGAGGGAGAGGGAGAGAGAGAATTATTTTATGGTACAATACTTCATTTTTGTTGTTGTTGTTGTTGTTGTTGATCTTTCGTTTTCAGCTTTTTTTTTCTTTTGAAGACCTGTTTTTGTTTCTTTGTCTCTCCTGACTAGATTTTAATCCGAATTTTTCTGTTTGTCGTAACGCTCTAAAAATAGAACTGAAAAAAAAAAAACGAAACAAATGAAACCTCCACAAAGGCAACTTAAAATCTCCATATCTGTTCATGAAAGGCTAACAAAGAAGCCTGAACAGTTCGATTAAAAAAAAGATAACATAGACAGTAAAATGAGTAACTATAAAAACACGGAGCAGAAACTTTCTGAAACGAATAATGGCGTTGTCTGATGAACGTTGAATCTCCAAGTGGGATATATATTTGATAAAAGAAAAATGTCATTAAAAAAAAAATGGCTGAAGTTGAAAACCAATTTTCGCTCGATTGTTCCCGGGACGCGATCACATGCTCGAGTTTTTGTATCCGCGAGAAATTTAGATCAGGTCTGCAAATGGCGGCCCGGGGGAGGGGAGGGGGGGGGGTTCAGTCTAGTTAGCAAATTCATGTTGCCTGTCCAGCTCCTCATCTTCGCTTTGGAAAAAATGAGGAGTAGGATCGTCTTTGAAAACACAGCAGGGGAGGAGTGAGTTGCTGTAGAGAGGGTACAAGGGTGGCAGATTGCTCTGGTAAGATGGGGTAAAAAAAAAAAAAAACAAGACCGGGATAGTTGTCTGTCTAATGATGGTGGAGGGGATATTTATCCGTTTGTGGATCATGTCAAAGTGACCTAAAGAAAACTATTAGTTAATTGTAAACATATTTTTGTTTCTTTAACAAGGTTGTATAAGATTGTGGAAGATGAGATTACGAAAGAGAATTTTTGCAATCGAGATACGTGTAAGGATATGGAGATGGAAAGGGGGAGGGGGTTTGGACCTTGGGGTAGCACGACCTGAAATCGTTTCCTTCTCTGTCGAAATGTTTAGTTTGTGTTCCAGGGATTCTGTTGTGAATGTAGATGGTGCTTTGTGAAGGCGGGTTGTTTGAGGCTATCTATCTATCTATCTATCTATCTATCTATCTATCTATCTATCTATCTATCTATCTATCTATCTATCTATCTATCTATCTATCTATCTATCTATCTATCTATCTATCTATCTATCTATCTATCTATCTATCCGTTCGTCCGCCCGCCCGTCTCTGTCCGTCCGTCTGTCTATATATGTCTGTCGATCTATTGTTTTATATGTTTCCAATGTTAGAATTAATCTGATGTTGGCTGAATTTGGTTTGGCTGAAATTTTGAGTGATCAGAACGTCAGACTGACATGGGCCTGTACGTCCACTACGTCATCTTCAGAAACTAAAGTTTGTTCGTTGTCTCCTTCGTTCCTTCTCTCATCTTTCTTTCTCTCTCTCCACTTCTTCCCCCCCACCCTTTATTTGTTTCTTCATCTTCCTCTTTTCTCTACGTTCTCTCCTCTCTCTCTCTGTGTCTCTCCGTCTCTCTACTTTTGTCTTGGCCCTTCCATCTCATATATAATACATGACAGTGGTTTAAGCAATGTCTGTATCACTCTTTCTACTCCACTCGATAAGAGCAGAGAACAGTTCCTCCGTTTTGAGTTTGAATGTAAATCTCCCCCTCCCGCTGTTAGCTCATATTTACAAACAAATTGCTTGGGTTAGCGGAACCAGTAGTTTCCAGATCAACCGAGACGAGTTGAAAGTCTTAGTATAGACTTATAATTACATCTTACATCTTACATCGTTCCGGTGCCGTTAAACATCACATAGGGCTCGCATCGTAGTTCGCCAAGTTTTCCTGTTTTCGGCGAGCTTTTCAACCTGATCAAGGGATTTTATGTCTACTAATTTGGTTTCTCTTCACAGTGTCCTCTTTAGAGATTCACGGGGTCGGCCTCTTTGTCTTCGGCCTTTTGTGTTCCATTTGATAGCTTGTTTTGGGATTCTAGGAAAGTTTCTTCTCATCACGTGACCGACGTATGTCCATCTCCATTTTCTGATCATCTGTGAGACAGGTTGTTGTTCGCTCATCTGTCTTATCTCTGAGTTATTCTTGAATTCGTTTCACTTTATACCGAGTGTTTTTCTCAGGCACTTACTTTTCAAAAGAGTCTGATTTGTTGTCTGTTTCTTTAGTTGTTTTCCAGCTTTCACGTGCACAGATGAAGGTGGATATTACATTTAAATTGAGTAATCTTAATTTGTTTTCTGTAAAGACTGGAGAAAAGAAAATTAGTTGAAAGCTTGTTTTTCATATGCCTCGAGGAGGAAAACCTGCAGTAAAAATGATTTATGTCTTCATTTATCATTCTTATACAAACAGAATGTCGATATCTAAGAAATGATTTATCGACATTATGGAAAGTAATGAAAAGTACCTATTCAAATTTCAAACGCTGGCAATACTAAGAGACTGGCATTTGCTTTATTTGACATTTGATCTCTTGATCCCTCGGAGTCGCCTCGTGGCACCAGCAAAAGCTGCAGACCTATTTCAGGAGCTGGTTTATGGGAAAGCAAATTTGTGTGAGATGGACTTCGGGTTTCTCGCCAGTTTTTATGACTCTTTAGTTATAGATATCTAAATACAGGGCACTCACAACAGCGGAATGTCTACTGGTATCTTCCAATGTTCACCGGGCGCTGGACGTGAAGAGGTGGCTAATAATGAACGCATGAAAGGGGGAAAATGAATATGTTCTTAAATGATTTCTCTTGGAAACTAGGACAGAAGCAACGAACGTTTCTCTCAGTCTCAGAGAACTTGTATAGCTTTCCTAATTTTGGAGGTGGCTAATAATGAACGCATGAAAGGGGGAAAATGAATATGTTCTTAAATGATTTCTCTTGGAAACTAGGACAGAAGCAACGAACGTTTCTCTCAGTCTCAGAGAACTTGTATAGCTTTCCTAATTTTGCATCACAACAAAGCGGTAGGGTCAGTTTTGTTGGGAAGAACTTACATTTTCCTTTGTGGGTTTGATTCTTTGTTTTACGGAAGATCATTTTAGAATTAATTTTTCAGGTCCCAGTCTGTTCGAGGCGACGGGGCGTAGAGAATGTCTTCTTCTTCTTCTTCGTCGTCGTCGTCGTCTCCTTCTTCTTCTTCGTCGTCTTCTTCTTCTTTTTCTTCTTCTTCTTCTTCGTCTTCTTCCTGCAACTTGCGAGCTGACGTTCTTTGCAGCCGATGCAATAAAGATCTGGAGGCACAGGATAGAGTCGGATAGGAAGCGGGTTAAACCAGATTTTTTTTCAGTACCTTGTGGGGCTAAAAAGCTGAGGGGGGGGGGCGGGGGGCGGGGGGGGGGGGTTAATGCACAATGTTTCCTACCAGCCTCCGCCGTTTGCCAGGCTATGCCTGTTACTGGAGTAACGAAAGGGGACCTGGGCGTTGCCGAACTAATAAGCAGAATAATTATAAGCTTATAAAAATGTCTTCCATGTGATTTTATAACACTGTGAATGTGACCATGCAAGGACATGGATTGTTATTTACGGACAGAAAAGACAAATAACTACTGCATTTTTTGTTAGTTATTTATATCCAATTTTAAACTTCCTATATAAAATGTGCTGTGGTCAAGACCCTGTCTGACTTCACAGCCAGCGACCCATTGGTGGTGGATTCTGCTGAAAAAGTATTGCACACTCTCTGCGTTGTTTTTAGTTCCATACGAGAACAGAAAAAAAATAACAGCAGTAACCCTCTTCTTATCCGACACGACACTAAGCTTCAACATCTTCACTGCATTGGCTGCAAAGAAGTATTGTAAGATAAAAAAAAAACTAAGCAGAAAAATATATTGATCAAACAATAATAAAAGTATAGATGAAACATACAACAACTAAGAGTTGGATTTTAATTATGGAGTGGATGTTTGTGCAGATATGGCGAATGATGGAGCAAAGTGGAGGTGAAGTTTTTCTATACAAGTTATAAAGGCAAAATTAATGACGACAGCAACAACGAAGATTAAAGAATGATGATGATGATGATGATGGTGATGATGAAGAAAACCTCGAAGAAGCTGAGATGATGGCGACGATGATTTTGATGATTATGATGATCGTGACGACGACTCCGGCGAGAATGATGACGATATTTCTGATGCTGACGACGATAGACGATGAGTGCATCGTCTATATTGATAATAATGGTGACTATGAGAGTGATGATGACGACTTTGACGGGAAAAAAAAAAGAAGAGAAGAGAAGACGAATATGATGATGACGACCACTATAGCCACATCGACTGTGATGATGACAATGAAGATGATGATAAAAAAGACATTAATGATGATGATGATTAGGATCAACAAGGAAAAGAACTACGCCTGTATAGCAGCGGAGAGCGCCTAAATCCAACCCCGAGGACGGCTGGACGAGAGAACAGCCTAAATCTCAGAACCCGCCTATGACGACACCCCAGTACAATTTAACCCCAGCAGCACTGTTAACCCTTTAACCTCCGATTCTGTCAGTCGGAAGCTATAGCTATTTCTGTGAGTCACTCGTTATATTAACCCTCTGTGGCCCTGTGCCACATGGGGGTTTTGTTTTCGAACGTAAATTCTCTAAGTGTCGTAAGAGAATATTCATCATAGTGAAGGTTACAAGGGTCGATAAAAGGGTTTAAAGATGATTTCAGGGTGGAGTTGGAAGTAAACCATATGCTGATAGTGTACGTTGGAAAAGATCTATCTATCTATCTATCTATCTATCTATCTATCTATCTATCTATCTATCTATCTATCTATCTATCCATCTATCCATCCATCCATCCATCCATCCATCCATCTATCTATCTATCTATCTATCTATCTATCTATCTATCTATCTATCTATCTATCTATCTATCTATCTATCTATCTATCCATCCTCCCTCCATCCATCCATCCATTCATCCATCTATCTATCTATCTATCTATCTATCTATCTATCTATCTATCTATCTATCTATCTATCTATCTATCTATCTATCTATCTATCTATCTATCTATCCATCCATCCATCCATCTATCCATCTATCCATCTATCTATCTATCTATCTATCTATCTATCTATCTATCTATCTATCTATCTATCTTAAACGTGAGCTCATCCTCTCCCTCCTACCCCTCTCTCCATACATCCTCTCTCTCTCCCTTTCAGAAAAATCCCACAATCTAACATCACATGTTATATCACATTAACGTATTTTAACACCAGTCCAATGTTTAAAAAAACACGCTCAACATTGTCCTTTTATGTTATATATTGTTACAAAATTCTAAATGTATTTACATTACATTTTCACGTCTTACACAGCTCCCCCAGGATCCCCCGTGCCACCCCCCATGTGCTACTGGAAACATCGAAAGAAAAGGCAAAAAAGTAAAACAAAAAACAAAAAACTTCCATGCCACCACCTCCACCAGCTTGAGAACCGCTGGCAAGATTTACGGGCAAAGTGTAAGCGATACTTCCAGACATGGGGTTCGATACCTATTAGGAAAATTATCGAGCCCGAGCAGTCATCTGATTGTAATGACATACAAAGTTGCTGATTAGTTGTTAGAGCAATTTATGTTTTCTACTACAAGACCCGGGGGGGGGGGGGGGGAAGGAAAGGAGAAAGGAAGGAATTAATTATCGGTATTTTTTTCCCCAACAGGGAAGATGTAGAGAGCATTAATTTTATATCTTCTTGGAGTATTGAATATGTCCGTGCTGCTGGGGAAAGGAGAGAGAGAGGTGGTGGAGATCTAGGAATAGTAAGCGATAAAGAGAGGGGGGGGATGAGAGTGTTATTTACGGCCAGCCAACCCGGGAGAGACAGCTACAATCCTAGTCTACGTCTTCTTGGGTGCTCTTGGCGCAGACAGGTTTAGAAATCACGATGATGATTATGTCTGGTACATTGATTCAGCTCAGGGACATTCAAAAAGAGTACCATAGCCCACTCCACATCCGAGTTGATGTCTGTTCTTTCAAAAACTACAAAACTTTTGACCTTCCTAAAAGAACCCGCACAATTAACACATAATAATAGTGAAAGGATAACACATAATAACAATGAAAGGATAGCGGATAATGACAATGAAAGGGTAACACATAACAACAATGAAAGGATAGCGGATAATAACAATGAAAGGATAGCGGATAATGGCAATGAAAGGGTAACACATAATAACAATGAAAGGATAGCGGATAATAACAATGAAAGGATAGTGGATAATGACAATGAAAGGATAGCGGATAATGACAATGAAAGGATAGCGGATAATAACAATGAAAGGATAGCGGATAATGACAATGAAAAGGTAACACATAATAACAAAGAAAGGGTAACACATAATAACAATAAAAGGATAACACATAATAACAATGAAAGGATAACACATAATAACAATGACAGGGCAGAAACAGAAGAAAAATGTAAAAATCAGGATAATTCGCCCGGAAGCAAAATATTTACCGCAGTGCGAGGTACACTGATTGCGCATGAAAACTACAACTGCCAATGAATGAAATGCAGAATATGATATCTGGAGAAAGTTACAGCGGTCCATAAAGGGCATCACTTGGGCTTACAGAGGAAAGATCTTCAAAGAAAATAATAGGCCAATTGTAGTTTGTTTTTGAGGGAAGTTTAATTTATCTTACTCTGTTTTTTTCTGAGGAAGAAAAAGGAGTAGGAGGAGATGGACGAGGATGAGAATATGATGAGGGAGAGAGAGAGAGAGAGAGAGAGAGGAAAAAGTAGAGGCAGAGATTGAGGAAAAAACAATAGGAGAATGAGATGAAGGATGAGAAGGTAACAACGGGGAAGAATAAAAGAAGGAGGGGATGGTGATGGAGGTGAAATATGATTATGAAAAGAAGAAAAGAAGGAGGAGGAGGAGAAGAAGAAGAGAGAAGGTGGAGAGCAATGAGGAAAAGAAAAGAAAAGAAAAAGAAGGATGAGATGGTAAATGAGGATGAGGAGAAAAAGTATGAGACGGAGAATAAAGAAAAGTGCAAGCTTAGAAGGAAGAGTAATTAGGTCAGGACGAGAAGGAGGAGGAGGAGCTGTAGAAGAAAAAGAAGAAGAAGAATTTATCAGCCAATGAATGTTAAAGAAAACTGTTCCTATCTTGCTTCCCCGTAAGCTTATTTCCCACTGCCTGTAACTCTGTATATAACCAATTAAGCTTATTTCCCACTGCCTTTAACTCTGTATATAACCCCGTAAGCTTATTTCCCACTGCCTTTAACTCTGTTTGTAATAACCAATTAAGCTTATTTCCCACTGCCTTTAACTCTGTTTGTATATAACCAATTAAGTTTATTTCCCACTGCCTTTAACTCTGTTTGTATATAACCAATTAAGCTTATTTCCCACTGCCTTTAACTCTGTTTGTATATAACCAATTAAGCTTATTTCCCACTGCCTTTAACTCTGTTTGTATATAACCAATTAAGCTTATTTCCCACTGCCTTTAACTCTGTTTGTATATAACCACCTAAGCTTATTTCCCACTGCCTTTAACTCTGTTTGTATATAACCACCTAAGCTTATTTCCCACTGCCTTTATCTCTGTATATAATCCCATAAGCTTATTTCCCACTGCCTTTATCTCTGTATATAACCGAACAAGCTTTTTCCCATTGCCTTTATCTCAGTCTATTTCGTACATCATCATAACAAACACAGTATAGCAAGTTTTACGATTACTGTATATAGTCACTTCCAAATTCGCATTCTCGCAATTTCCATCACAACCAAATATAACATATCTTACAATTTCAAGACCCGGGTTAGGTTAGACCAGTGGTTCCCAATGATCAAAATTCCACGGACCTCCTGTTGTTTCACAATCCAGGCAACAGGATCCAATACTTTGGAAGTCTCATGTCTGTATCATGTCATATTTGCTTTAAATATAACTTTTTTCCCCCCAGAAAATGAGGATAACCTTTACCGAGTAAACGCTACACTATAAAACACAGTACAAACTTGGTGAGTTTTCAGAATGATAAAAGTGTAGTTAAGAAAAATACAGACAGCAATTCACAAGGCAGAGACTATATAGGGTTATATCTAAGAAACAGAATCCACCAACATGCGGTATAAAATTAAACGGAACTGTTCTAAAGCAGGTGCAGAAATTCAAATACCTTGGAGCAGTAATAACTTCAGATGGGAAATGCAGAACAGAAATTAGGAACAGAATAGGCCAAGCAAAGACTGCATTTCAGAGAATGAGAAACATATTAGCTAACACATCGTTATCAATGAATGTTAGAAAACGAGTCCTAAAATGCTATATTGAACCTATCTTGTTATATGGAAGTGAATCATGGACAATAGGCAGGTCTGCACAAAAATCATTGGAAGCAGCAGAAATGTGGTTTATTAGAAGAATGTTGCGAATCCCCTGGACAGCAAAAATAACCAATGAAGAATGTATGAGAAGAGCTGGAGAGACAAAAAACCTTGTCAAAAAGATAAGAGAGAGACAATGTACTTTTATAGGACTTGCAATGAGAAGAGGGGGCATTGAAAATATTATAACAACAGGAAAAATAGAAGGAAGAAGATAAAGAGGAAGACCAAGAGAAATGATACTGGACAGTCTGACGGGATGGTGTGAGAGGAGATCACTAAATGAGCTGATGGCCTGTATGAGGGATCGTGTACTCTGGAGAAACATAATAGCCAATCCCAGTTGGCACGGCACCTGATCATGATGATGATGATGATGATGAACAACTCACATTACTACTTGTTCTGACAAATGAACAGAATATGAAATGTGTGACGGCTAACAAGCCTAAATGTGTTGAGAAAAAAAATCATGCCTCTTTTTATCTCGAACAATCGCTTCCACATCTGGTTTAGCATTTCCTGTTCTTAATTTCAAGTCTAGATCAACATCGAGCTGATTTCTGTGCTTGTTCTTCATGTAACAATATGTGAAAAGCTTTTGTTCACAAAAGAGAAAGAGATGCTTCAAATTTTTCTCGCCAGTCTTCTTATAACCAGAAAAAAAACACTGCACCCAGAATTGATCCAGTCTGCTTTCTTTGAAAATTATTTTCAATGAACCATCACAAGATACGCCAACTTCATCGTGGTCTTCCACAGACATACTAGTTACCTGTGCAGCACAATGCATGCAAAAAGATTCCTTGTACATGATATTAATTTATCACCAAGGCTGCAAAACTGTGCGCATAAGAAAAGCGTGGGGAGGGGGGAGGATATAGTTTTTTTTTCCCACACAGGATTCGTCGAAACATCTATCCACACAGGATTCGTCGAAACATCGATCCACACAGGATTCGTCGAAACATCGATCCACGCATGGTTCGTCGGAACATCGGTCCACACAGGATTCGTCGAAATATCGGTCATTAAACATTTCACTTTGAAGTTAAGGAAAAAAAAAGAAGAACTTTGACTTTTTGCCCCAAGCCCCCATTTGAGGTTACGGGGTCCGCGGACCAGCATTTGAGAACCACTGGACTAGACAATAAAGAAAGCAACACTTTTTCTGTCACCAAGGGCGAACGAATATACTAGAAGAGATACCAAGCACAGAAAATAGAATGAGGAAGATCTGAGTACTAAAAAAATGGGAAGGACGAAGAAAGATGGAGACTATTTAGACAATAAGCTGTTACGACAATACGGGGCAGGGTAGGGGAGAGAAGCGACGCTACTATCCAGCGTGGCGGGGGTGGGGGGGAGGATAACAGAGGGTCTGGCTGCTGTGTGTGTATCAGGATATAAGGAGGAATATCGGGATCCAGCAGACAAACAAGAAGGATCTGTTGGCAAGCTGTAGACGTCCAACGTTCTATTAGTTTCTCTGGCTTCGTGCAGCGGTCATAAACCAACAACTCACAGACTTTTCAGAGATGTGACCAATAGGTTCCGCTCCCATGTCTCCCTCCCCCCTCTCCCCCCCCCCAATTTAGCCCCGTCGCCTGAATTTTAAAGACGTGAAAAGCTTGCCTGAGGGGAGTACTTCTACAGCCATCTGAGGAGTTATGTTTTTGTTTAGCTTTCTATGGTAGTCAGTTTCCTGCAAGTAATGTCTCAGACAGGAATCTTGCAGGACTATTTTTTTATTTAAACGCGGATGAATATTCATAATCCTGCATGCCCTAAATCTTATATGTGATATACTGCTACGCGTGAAAAGTCATCATAAATATGTAAATACAAAGGGATGAAATACATTGGATGTTTTAGTTCCAACAAAGAAAAAAAAATGTACCGACATTTCCCATCGCAGAAACAAACTTTTCGCGTATCTTTCCAGACAAAAGGAAACTCCCAGGCTACTGTGAGCGGCATTCTTGTAAGTTCATGGGCCCTCTTCATCCCAGAACTAGCATAAAGAGTACCCCTCTATATTCGTCTTTAGTGAAGCAGAACCCTACAGACGTAAACTCAAGCAGGACCTTACAAACGTAAACTCCTCAAGCGAACTGAAGCAATGACTAAGCACTGAGAGCGTTCAAATTTATCGTCCAATACGCCAATCTGGGCGCTGATTGAAAACTGCGCGTCTACAGCACTTGAAAGCGTCATTTTTGACAAGTGCAATTTTCTGTTGCCTTTCAGCGCAACGTGGGAAGACCTTCTTCTTTTTTTTTTTCTATCCGCAAAAGGGGATGTTGCCAGGGCAACCTCAAGAGTGGGAATAACGATGCCCTGGTGGTTTTTTTTTTTTTTTTGGTGTTGTGTACCTCATCAAACAAGTCCAGGGGATCTGAATTATGGCCGAGCGTCTAATGACGATCAGATGTGGCGGAGGCTATCTGACGAAGAAGAGGAAGAAGAAGAAGAAGAAGAAGAAGAAGAAGATCGAGTAGTAGGAGAAAGTAAATGTGTACGGATGCTCGGGGATGTTTGTAATCTCTGGCACAACTTCTCCAAGGAAAATGTTGTATAATTTAGTTCGAGGAACTGAAATAATTACCCTGTGAATGCAAGAGACTGAAATAATTACCATGTGAATGCAAGAGACTGAAATAATTACTCTGTGAATACAAGAGACTGAAATAATTACCCTGTGCGTACAAGAGACGGAAATAAGTACTCTGTGAATACAAGAGACTGAAATAATTACCCTGTGAATACAAGAGACTGAAATAATTACCCTGTGAACACAAGAGACTGAAATAATTACTCTGTGAACACAAGAAACTGAAATAATTACTCTGTGAACACAAGAGACTGAAATAATTACTCTGTGAACACAAGAGACTGAAATAATTACCCTGTGAATACAAGAGACTGAAATAATTACCCTGTGAATACAAGAGACTGAAATAAGTACTCTGTGAACACAAGAGACTGAAATAATTACTCTGTGAACACAAGAGACTGAAATAATTACTCTGTGAACACAAGAGACTGAAATAATTACCCTGTGAATACAAGAGACTGAAATAATTACCCTGTGAATACAAGAGACTGAAATAATTACTCTGTGAATACAAGAGACTGAAATAATTACTCTTTGAACACAAGAGACTGAAATGCTCGTGTTTCAGAAGCACCCGTGCCAGACAAGGAAAGATTCAGCTCCTAGTGAGATATGTCCCGGCACAGAGTGATTGACTGTCTATTCTCCACCCTTGGTTACAGCTTAAGGCCTCTGCGGATCGGTGGGGACCCAGTTATACACCTGGTCTACCCGGACAATTTTGGGATCTACAAATAGTTTTTGGGTATGAGTACATAAGAACTACATACATTAATATGCTCAATCTTCTTCTTCTTCTTCTTGAAACTGCGAATTAATGTTCTCTGCAGGGGATGTGGTGGAGACGTTGAGGTGCAGCATCGCGTAGGTTAGGGCTGCTGTTCTTTCAGTCCTTGAGTGGAGGTAACAAAGCAGTATTTCTTCAGCAGACTCCACCGCCATGGACACTTCTCCTTGCCACGTTAGCCAGGCGAGGCTTGTTACTCTCCATCAGAGAGGCTGGATAGGGTCTTGTCCTGCTACGGTTCGCCAACCCTAACGTTGGCTTGTCAGCTATGGGTAAGTGACCGCCACATGGGACAGCATCTTCGTCTCCACTAACAATACCAGTTTGTAGTAGGGCGAACCTTAAGTTGTGATATGCCAGTCAAGAGTGATCAACTTTTATTTAAGAATAAAAAAAATTGCCCTATAGAGCCATAAAAGAACATGAACTGCATAGTCTGAAATAGAAATGTGCTCATTTCTCACCAGCCCCACCCCACACACACAGAAATGTGTGTACGAAGGGTATGTATTGTACTACACATCCCGTGTTTTTGGGCTGTACACAAACACTGAGTAGTTTCTTTAACCCTCTCTCGGTAAGACATGATGCGGACCCGGAACACCTTCATCGCACTGGCTCCAAAGAAACCAGCTTGTGGTACAGGGAGACTGAAGAAGAAGAAGAAGAAGAAGAAGAAGAAGAAGAAGATAATGGTCAGCCTCACTCCTGGCTACATTGTTCGTCACCGTCTGAACAATAACTCAAGCACTTGCGCATGCGCTAACAGACAGTCAGTCAGTCAGTCAGTCAGTCAGTCATTTGCATGTCCCTTTCCGAACGTTGTCTCCCTAACAGCTCGTTTGTAGGCCTCTCGGTTGTAAGATAACAACTAACCAGTAATACGTTATTATATTATACAATATATATATATATATATATATATATATATATATATATAACGTATAATACGTTACGAACTAATAATAACAACTGAAAAAATCCCATAATAACGGACCCCGTTTATAACAGAGTCTTGGTAATAACGGGCCCTGTTTATAACGGAGCCTTGGTAATAACGGGCCCTGTTTCTAAAGGGGCCTTTGCAATAAAGGATCCCGTGTATAAAGGAGTCCTTGTAATAACGAATCCCGTTTATAACGAAGCCTTGGTAATAATGGACTCCAGCCACACTCCTATGTGTGTGTGTGTGTTGTGTGTGCGTGTATTTTACTCTGGACCTAGCAGGCTGTGAGTAGAATGGACAAGTCTTCCAGTTCCCTCGATGTCTTGTATAATAAAATGTTACTGCATTACACCATTCTGCGCTGCTCTTATGAACTTCATGTTGTTCTCTCCTAGAATCCCCAATTCCCTCCCCCCCCCCCCCACATACACACAGAAATTACTTATCGAGAGAAAGTTATAATTCACAACATCCATTAAGTCCGGGGCGCCGTTAGGTTCTGGGGATATACCGGTGAATTAATATAGTTCTGGCTGATTACTGATGGCGGAGTAATACTTCAGAACAAAAAAGTCATGGCGATAGTTGCGACTGTGGTTCCCTCTAAGGGTTTGGAGTCTGTGTGCAAAATATTCAGCTCGTGTGCAAAAAAATACTGCGCCTGCAATGTGCATAGTAACATATATATATAAATATGTATGTATGTATATATCTTATATCTTATATCCTTCCCGTGCCGTTAGACGTCACATAGGGCTCGCAAAGTAGTTCGCCAATTTTTCCTGTCTTCGGCGAGTCTTTCAATCTCATCAAAGGATTTTATGCTTGTTAATTTGGCCTCTCTTAATAATGTCCTCTTCAGAGTTTCACGCGGTCTGCCTCTTTTTCTTTGGCCTGTTGTGTTCCACTTGATAGCTTGTTTTGGGATTCTCTGATCATTTCTTCTCATCAAGTGACCAACATATGTCCATCTCCTTTTCCTGATCACCCATGAGACTGGTTGTTGTTCAGTCATCTGTCTTATCTCTGCATTGTTCTTGAATTCGTCCCACTTGATGCCGAGTATTTTCCTTAGGCATTTGTTTTCAAAAGAGTCTAATTTCTTTTCTATTTCTTTAGTTGTTTTCCTGCTTTCGCATGCATAAATGAGGGTGGATATTACATTTGAACTGAATAGTCTTAACTTGGTTTTTGTGCTTATAACCAATGATGATTTCTTTGTTTACTTATTCACGGATTCTGCTACAGTACTACCGAAACTAAGAGATAAAAGACCAGTTGAAACATCCGATCCGAAAAGTCATTTCTCAACAGAAAAAGAAACAGTAAAGGAAAAACATGTCCCATCACTGTATTTTTCTTGATAGTAGTTATAGCACGGAGTAACATCTGGAAACTAGGAAGTAAAACTAGCAGTTTCATTTTTCTTTTTGCGCGGCTCCAAAAATTGTGTGCACGGTATGGCTTTTTTTTTTTTCTGTGCGCGGCCGCGCAGCTTAGAGGGAACAGTGGTTGTGACCTGCCCTGAACAGATTCGGCCGCTGGCGTTTCAGAGATATCCCCCCCCCCCGCGCCCCCTCCCCCCCCCCCCCCAAGTTCTCTCTTGCACTGCAAACAATTACCTGCAGTTCAGGGTCGATGAGCGTATTCTTGATTCTAGTTTTTGCGTTTTCTCAACTGTTTGTTTTTTTCTTGTTCTTGGCGCAGACAGAGATAGTTTAGTCTTGAACGTGGGAAGGACTGGCCAGAGAGACAGTGAAGCGGTGTTTTGTAACGTCTGAGACTTAAATGCGTGGTATTGAGTCGACCCATTTTTATGAATCGGTACCCGACACTCTATGTGGGGTACAAACTGCCACCAAAGATGGAGAGCAGATAGCCAAGCACTCTAGATTATACTAGCGCCCACAAACACCAATAGATGATGGACAAAACAATATGTCTTGGATATCATATGCACATAAAATATTTGTGAACAAAGACTCTGGACAATTATATCTGATTCATCACATGTAAGGGTCCATGTAAGCGTATGTAAGTGGCAAAGATCTTAACACACTGGAGGACGAAACAAAGCAAAGGGTCCTGAAACTTTCACACCCCCTGAGAGTACGGGAATCAAATGTTGGGATCATGGGAGTCAAATAATGGGGACATGGGAGCTAAATGACGAAGGTATGAGAGGAAAGTGATGAAAGTATGGGAGCCAGATGATTGGGGTATGGGAGGAATATGATGAGGGTATGAGAGTCAAATAATGGGGGAATAGGAGCCAAATGATGAGGGTATAAGAGTCATATGGCGTTAGTTTGGAAGCCAAATAATGGGGGTATAGGAGACAATTGTCCGTATGGGACTAAATGTCGGCGATTTGAGAGTTAAATATTAGGGGTATGGGAGTCAAGTGATTTGGAAAAGGGGGGGGGGGGGAATATGGGACAGCTTTTCTATTCCTAGCTAACAACATGCGAGGTAAAACTAACCTATTGGCATCTTTTAAAGTCCTACAAATACTTTATACAGGACTCATGATGATGATGATGGTTATGATTTCTACGGTCTGGAAAAATGGGAACGATAACGTTCTGACAGTCAGTCCAGGGGGGTTCTCGATCGTTAAAAAAAATGATAAGAAAAAGGACAAGAGAGACGCAAAGAATAAAATTCAAGGCACATGTGAAGTCCAAGCATTCTATAGCAAGATCTCAGAACGGAGTCTGACAATCACGTGCAAGAGAAGACGCAATGAAGATCTACTGGACCCAAAGACAGTTGAGAACACTCAGATTCACGAGGCCAAAAAACCGAATAGGAGAAGAAAGATTAGCTGGGCTCGGATGGCAGTAGTCCTCTTGGTAGTGGAGTCTGCTAAAGAAGTATTGCACTCAACCTGCTTTTTTGTTTTGGGCTAAATTCAGAAAACTCAAGAAAAATTGCCATCGTAACCCGCTTCTGATCCGACACCATGTTGTGCCTCAACACCTTCACCGCATCTGATGCAAAGAACAACAAGCTAGCATTTCCAGAGAAGAAGAAGAAGAAGAATTCGAAGCAGAAGAAGAAGAAGAAGGAAACGAAGCAGAAAAAGAAGAAAACGAAGCAGAAGAAGAAGAAAACGAAGCAGAAGACGAAGAAGAAGAAGAAGAAGAAAACGAAGCAGAAGAAGAAGAAGAAGGCAACGAAGCAGAAGAAGAAGAAGAAGAAGGCAACGAAGCAGAAGAAGAAGAAGAAGGAGAAGAAGAAGAAGAAAACGAAGCAGAAGAAGAAGAAGAAGGAAACGAAGCAGAAGAAGAAGGAAACGAAGCAGAAAAAGAAGAAAACGAAGCAGAAGAAGAAGAAGAAAACAAAGCAGAAGACGAAGAAGAAGAAGAAGAAGAAAACGAAGCAGAAGAAGAAGAAGGCAACGAAGCAGAAGAAGAAGAAGAAAACGAAGCAGAAGAAGAAGAAGAAGAAGAAAACGAAGCAGAAGAAGAAGAAGAAGAAGGAAACGAAGCAGAAGAAGAAGAAGAATAAGGAAACGAAGCAGAAGAAGAAGAAGAAGAAAACGAAGAAGAAGTAGTTAAAAGACATGAAGTAAAACTGAAGGATAATGAATATAAAAGATATAAAACTACTCTTGTAATTGCTATAGTCATCCTATGGTACTCCAGATCGTCAATCTCCGTGCGCGGGCATGTGCCAGGGGGCATTTAGCGGCACTAATTAAGAACACTGCACGTGTCAACAGCGGCTTTTCAGGGTCACTGGTCAGGGCACGCGATCCTGCATGCCAGGGGTTTGGAAGTGAATCCCTGGAGGCAAAGACCCGACCTTCTGACAACCCTATACCCCCCGCCCCTCTTTACTGTAGCCCAACGCAAGAGTTATTTTACATCCGTGTTCTGCCATTTTAGAAATTATTCACTAATTGCTGGCCATCTATCACTCTTCAAAAAGTAAAAGAACTTAAAGAAGTGGAGATGAACAGACAGAACTACAATAATAACATTTTTAAGAGCGTGCATCTTTCCCATCGCAACATATGCCCGTGAGACCTGGACACTTTAACAAAACAGCTGAGAAACACATAAATGCTTTTGAATGTAAATGATATAGAAGAGTTCTTCAAATATCACGGGAACAAAAAAGACCAAATATATCCATACTACAAGAACTTAATATTGAAGAAGGCTGGCCGGTAAATAAGATTAAAGAGAGAAAACTGAAATATTTTGGAGACATGAAACGTCATGAGAATTAGAGAAGACAGTTGTGAAAGGATATATAATGGGAAAAAGAAAGAGAGGAAGACCAAGGCGAAGATGGCTGCAAGACATCGTTGATAATCTGCAAATGGATGCATCAGCAGCAGACAATCTTGCTTACAACCGAAAGGCCAAAGGAGAACTGATATGGAGGCAAAGTTCCGCAAAGGACATGCAAATGACTGACTGAATTGCTGGTACAAACGGAACAAACTTCTGTGAAGAAAGAGTTTGTGCTTTTTTTGTATGCTTAAGAAACACACAGATCGGGAGAGTAAACAGAAGGAGAAAATTGGAACACATTGTGGCTACTGGAAAAAATGAGGGAAGAAGAGACAGAGGAAGACAGAGAGAGAGAGAGAGAGAGAGAGAGAAATTACTGGATGGGGTGTCAGTGAGGGTAGGAAGAAAGTCACCGGCAGATCTCATCATCAAGTCTAAAGGCAGGGAATTGTGGAGAGAAATGATCGCCTACATCATACGGCACGGCACTTGATTGATTGAAATAGAATCATGAACTGTTTTTCAAACTCTAGTATTTCCTTTCTGTTATCGCCAACAAAAAACATTAATTAACTCATTCATTCATTTGCATGTCCCTTGCGGAACTTTGCCTCCCTAACAGCACTCCTGTAGGCCTCTCGGTTGTGAGCAAGATGGCCTGCTGCTGCTGCGTCCATTTGCAGATCATCAACGATGTCTTGTACCCATCTTCGCCTTGGTCTTCCTCTCTTTCTTTTTCCAATTATGTACCCTTACAAGACGGTCTTCTCTAGATTATCATGTCGTTTAATGTGTCCAAAATGTTTTCTCTCTTTAATCATCTATACTAGCCCGCCTTCTTCAATATTAAGTTCTTGTAATATGGATATATTTGTTCTTTTTTGTGTCTATGATATTTGAAGAACTCTTTTGTAGGATTTACATTCAAAGGCATGTATGCGTTTCTCAGCTGTTTTGTTAAAGTGTCCAGGTCTGACAGGCATATGTTGCGATGGGGAAGATGCATGCCCTTAAAAATCTTATTTTTGTAGTTCTGTCTGTTCCTCTCCACAGATTCTTTAGTTGTTTTACTTTCTGAAAAGCGATAGATGTCCTCCTTTTAATTTCCTTCATTGTATCTCCATTATTAGTTAGCAGTGATCCAAGATATTCAAAACTCTCCACTGAAAATAGAAAACATTTTATTTTCTTAATTAAGAATTAATTATCACCTTCCTTCAATGTAGCTTGTCGGTGAATGATTCTGACTTCTTTTTTTTTTTCGTACGTATTTAGCGATAATGCGTGGTACCCTGACTTTTGCTATGTGCATTCTTACTGGGTACCTCTGACTTCAGTACCTTTCCTTGCTAGGGCAGACTGTGATCTTGCTCTGACTGCCATGGAGGCAGTGATGTAGGCTAGCCTGGCCAAAACTTTGTTTTCCAGCCTCTGGTGGCTGTACTTAGGCCCCTTCTCCACATCGGGCCCTATGGCTTTGGGACAGTTCCACAGAGACACTCCGAACTTTGGGATGAAGAATCCGATGAGTGCTTCAACGATATCCATTCCCCGCCACCTATAGTCTGTAGGCACTGTTTTGTTTACATCATTCTGACAGCCATTGTTGTAGAGACCCATAGGCTTTGTCACGACCTGGATTCATTGATATCACACCAGATTTTCCTCATTCCCGTCAGCGATCTCCGTGCCCCCATCCGCCCACCAACCTGACATTACATTTTACAAAAATAATAATTACAATTAGTGTTGATTGCTACAAGTTTCTGGGCTACAGAAGTAGGCAAAGAGATCTATGCTCCCTGTCTCACAAAGGCTATGTTAAAATAATAATTAGTGTATGAGTATACACCTATGCATGAAGCACTGCAGTAAAACTATGATACCAAAATGTATAAACTAATCTAATCGTGAATTGGAGACGCTCATTCGAGTTTCAACTTGTGTTCTTCCAAGACTGAGCTAAGTGTTAAGAAAGTAAGAGAACAAATTTTGTATGATTAGACCTCGAAAAAAATCGTAGACAAAGCACTACGACTTTTTTCGAGATCTAATCATACAAAATTTGTTCTCTTACTTTACTGTACCAAAGCCTCGTAGTTTCCTATTTATAAAAAATTATAAAAAATAAGTGTTAAGAACACACTTATCTTAACATAAATGTATAAACTAGGGGGAATGATTCTGATGACTTCCCCGACACAGACCTAACAGTAGCAGAAACATATTCGCTGAAATTATTCAAGACAACATTTGCATAATTATAGAAACGTAAAGAAACCAACACGTTATTTGATGGAGCAGCCATGAGACTGAGCACTTGAAGGCAGGACACGATACAGACATAATAGTGCTCCACTTTTATTGGATGACTGAGTAAAGCTGAAAGCTGGGCCGTAAGAGCAGAAAGAAAGAAAGAAGAAAGAAAGAAAGAAAAAAGGAAAGAAAGAAAGAAGGAAAGAAAAAAAGAAAGAAGGAAAGAAAGAAAGGAAAAAGGAAAGAAAGAAAGAAAGAAGGAAAGAAAGAAAGACTGAAAGAAAGAAAGAAAGAAGGAAAGAAAGAAAGAAACCAAGAAAGAAAGAAAGAAAGAAAGAAGGAAAGAAAGAAAAAAGGAAAGACGCCGAGGAACGAGATGTTAATTTCTGGTTCAGTCTTTTGATGTTGTGCCCTCAAGACTGACACAATGGATAAGCCAGGATAGACAGCAGGTGGTATTCCAGGACATCATTGCATCAGACTGGTTGTAGATCGTGAGCAGTGGAGGGATTTTTTTTTCTGCTTTCTGAAACGCCACAGGCTATATTTTATACGGTGGGTAGTTTGTTGGTTAGCATACTTCACATGTTGATAGCTAGGAATATTTCACATATTGATAACTAGGAATACTTCACATGTTGAGAGCTAGGAAAACTTCACATATTGATAACTAGGAATATTTCATATGTTGATAGCTAGGAAAACTTCGCATGTTGAAAAGAAACTAGGAATACTTCACACAATGATAGCTAGGAATACTTCACATGTTGATAGCTATGAGTACGTCATATGTTGATAATTAGGAATAGTTCACATGTTGATAGCTTGGAATACTTCACATATTAATAGCTAGGAACACTTCATACGCTAATAGCTTAGAATACTTCACATGCGATAGTTAGGAATACTTCACAAGAAAGAGTATGGTCATATTTGCCATCTATAACATTATTATAGAATTAATTTATTACTAGTATTAAGAACAACAATTGCTACTACTACTGTTACAGCTGATACTACTACTACTACTACTACTACTACTACTACTACTACTGCTGCTGCTGCTATTACTACTACTAACACTACTATTACTACTATTAAAACAACTACTTATATTATTACTGCTGGTACTACTAATTGTAATACTACTGTAACTACTGATACTATTAATATAAAAACTACTACTACAGTTACTATTACTATTACTGCTATTATTACCACCACCACTACTACTACTACTATTAAAACGGTTACTACTACTACCACTATTACTATTACTACTACTACTACTACTACTACTACCACTACTGCTATTACTGCTACTACTACTACTACTACTACTACTACTACTACTATTACTACTACTACTACTACTACTACTACTACTACAACAACGACGACGAAACACTACTTCACTGTATGTTTTTACAGCAACCACTAACTGTGCTCCCGCAAATGCTACTATTTTCTCCTGCTGTACTACTCCTAGAACTGCTATACTTGCTGCTCTCTCTCTCTCTGAACCTTAAGTGCCCAGGGCACATGGGGCTTCCGCAAGGGTTTTCCACAAATGCCTGTCTTTCGCCTTTTTTTCTGCTCTTGCCCAGGTGAGCCCTCTATTGCTCAACATCCTTTCTGTTGTTCTTCTCCATGTCTCTTTTGGTCTACCCTTACTTCTGCTCCCCTGTGGTGTCCATCTTAGTGCTATTTTTGGTAGTGAGTTGTCAGTCATTCGGAGCACATGTCCCAACCATCGCCAGTGTCTTTCCTCAATAACTGTTGTCAGTGGTTTCATCTGCATTTCTGCCAATAAGTATACACCTATGCATGAAGCACTGCAGTAAAACTATGATACCAAAATGTATAAACTAATCTAATCGTGAATTGGAGACGCTCATGTGATACTTGCTGCTACTGCTACAAATATTATTACCATTGCTAGCAATGTATCATGGGTGATCAGAAAAAGAAGATGGACATATGTAGGCCAGGTGATGAGAATAAACAATCAGAGAAAACCAAAATAAGCTATCAAGTGGAGCACACCAGGCCGAAGAAAAAGAGGTCGACCACGTGAAACTCTAAAGAGAACATTGTTAAGAGAAGCCAGGTTAGTGATGAAGTTGAAAAACTCGCCGATAACAGGAAAACTTGGCAAACAACTATGTGACGTTTCACGACACGGGAAGGATGTAAGATGTGAGATTGCTAGCAAAATTATAGGATCTAACTGTAGTCCGAAATTACTTTACATAAATCTGCGAGGAATGGTAAACCCCCTTTGTAAGCAGAAAAAAAAAATCATAATGGCGGTGTCGTAGGAAACGCTTTTGGCTATACGACATTTTGGTACATAGAAGCACTCGCGCTATATCCATATTGATCATCCCTAGGGTGTGGGGTTTCGTTTCATAGCGAATGTGTTCAGAGGACGGAAGGAATGCTGCCAGTGTTTACACGTTGTGACTTCATTACCTCCAAATTTGGAAATGGCGCAAATATAGGGGTTAAAGGTCACGAAATAATTACACTTCGGCCGGTCTTCCTTCTTTGGCTAATAACTTTCCTCATTCGCGTCTCCTGGATGTATTGAAATATGTCACTGCTACATGCGAGGACAATTTTGGCGGTCGGCCGCTCATAGCTGATATACTAGTGGCAGGAATGCCGGCCTATAACGCGCCAAGACCCTGCCCCACATTGTTATGGCCCAGTAACAGGCCCAGTCGGAGTAACGGGGGCAGGGATCGCTATAGTCCCCATGGTGGTGGAGTCTGCCAAAGAAGTATTGCACATCTCTCATATTTTCCTCAAGTTGCTCGGAGAACAGAAAAGTTGGTCGCCTCCATGTGACACAGTCTTTTACCAGTTCTTCCTTAATTCTTGTAGCTGAAGGCCAGATCTCTCACTGATATCTTTGTATGTGTTTTTATTTCAGTTTAGGCTATTTCTTTATTTCCTTCATCTAGAAGCTAATCATTTAATAAGTGTTCTGACGTTCGGATATGTTCTGTTGTTGGGGCATGCGACAAGCAAGTACATCAATCATGTCCTTTTGTTGGAATATCCAACAAGCAAGTACATCAATCATGTCCTTTTGTTGGAATATCCAACAAGCAAGTACATCAATCATGTCCTTTTGTTGGAGTATCCAACAAGCAAGTACATCAATCATGTCCTTTCTTTGGAGTATCCAACAAGCAAGTACGAGTACATCAAACATGTCCTTTTGTTGGAACATCCAACAAGCAAGTACATCAATCATGTCGGTTTGCTGGATCTTGCGACAAGCAAGTAAATCAAGAGAAGGATAGAATGTAACATTCCGGAAGTCTGTTGCCATGAGGACTTCAAGGAGACTGAAGAAGAGCACCACCAGGTAAATGTTAGATTTGGCGCAGTTATTAAGCAAAAAAAAAAAAGGACCTAATTATGATCCTCCACTCCCAGCCCGTCATTCATTGACCACCGTATCAGCTGGCCTTGGCGATCATACTTCTCCATCTTGTGCGGTCCTTGTTTGTTTCCAATCAACCCAGATGCTTTTTCTTTTCCAATGCAACTTGGTCAGTCCGCATAGATATTTTCTTTCTCCTGGCTTCCCTCTCTGTTGTTTCCCTAGCATCTTCCAGTAATTACTACGTTCTCTGGCATCTGTCTTCTCATGACATGGTCAAGAAATGTTGGATTTTTTCTTATAATTTTGACCAGTTTTTCTTCATTTTTGTGCAGAGACTTTTTCGTGAGGACATCTTTTTTTTCGGGTTGTCCACGTTGCTGCATCTTTCTCCAAAGTCACGTCTCTGCTACTTCTAACTTCGTTATCACCTGGCAAAATGATTTAGCAAATGAATGAGAGTACGGTAATGGTGTACTTTTGACTTTTATTCGGTTTTAATGTTTTGTTTTCCCTCCCCTCCATTAGTCCTTGTCGACAGCAGGGCTTCTCAACACCGGTTCCAGGACCGACCTGCAGGGGATTTCGCCAGACATTGTGACTGAAATATGCCTCCTAGCCACTTCTTGAGGAACCTTATGGTCTTAGCTTCGTGTTTTTGTTTTCGTCCAAGGCCAGACTGGCTAAAAAGTCATTTTTAATTCTACACAAGGAAAAAAAAGCCAGATCTTTCACATGCCACAAACCGCAAGCCATACTGGATTAGCATTCTGTACACTATACATTTACTGTATACTATACTTTTTTTTTTGGAGCGGCGGCCGACTGGATGAACTAAAAGGAAAAACGTTTATTCTGTGCCTACAACAGTGATTTTATTAGAAATGGTCTAATTTACTGCTGAGGATTTGGTGGGGTGGGGGGTTAATAGCAGGAGGAAGGGGGTGGAGGAACACACGAAGCGAAAAATGAACGGAGTTAAATATCTTAATGCAGGATTTCGCGTGGATAAAATAATATTCTAATGGTTCCTCGGGGAAACAAAAAGGTTGAGAAACCCTGGTCTGAAGAGATTTGATCCGTTACGCCGAGTGTATATTTGAAAATAACCGAAATATCTAAGAAATATCGCAGTAGAAATTCTATGCGGAATACTTCCAGGAAATTAGTCGTTAATATCACCGGGGACAGCCGAAGGGATGCAATCCTTCCGTTCTCCGCTTACGGCTCTTCCAAGAGACATAACTGTCTACAGGAAATGAAGCCTGCGTTAGTAGAGCCATCAATGGCAGCATCTTCATTGTTCCTGACGAAACGAGGACAGAACGAGGGTTTATAAGTGCCACAAAGCTACTAATGACATTTCCAAGCCGAGAAGGACACGGCAGCTCAACAATGGTTGACATTTCTTTTGAAATTTGGCCCCAAATGGGCCCATTATTTAAGGCTTTGAATGTTGCCATTTCCAACAAAAAAAAATATGGCGTTAGTTTTTTGGAGTTCTGGAGAGTCACAGTTAGAGCTAAGAAGATTGCCATATCGGGACGGCGGAGTAATTGTCAGCATTGATGTTTCGGAGCTGGTCAAGACCCTAGCGTATCTCCTCTTGGTGCTCTTGGAAGCAAACTGTTGTGCTCCTTCATCTTGACTAGCGAAGTGGGACTCGAGGTAGTCTGATCTTCTTCTTCATATTATTATTATTTGTTCACGCCATTAAAAAACATCTGCTGTAGAAAAGATTAGGACAACTTTTCTATCAAGAATATAAAAATCTTTTTATCAAAAACATACAAAATCTCTCCCATTAGAAGCATGAAAATCTTTCTGTCACAAACATAAAAATCTTTCTATCAAAAGCATGAACATCTTTCTATCAAAAACATGAAAATCTTTCTATCAAAAGCATGAAAATATTTCTATCAAAAACACGAAAATCTTTCTATCTGAAGCATGAAAATCTTTCTGTCAAAAACATATTCCTATCAAAAACATGAAAATCTTCCTATAAGAAGCATGAAAATCTTTCTGTCGAAAACATCTTTCTATCAGAAGCATGAAAATCTTTCATCAAAAACATATTTCTATAAAAAACATGAAAATCAATAGGGACACAATCATTACCTTTTTGTTGATAGCAGTGTCTCTGTTGGCTACCTTCTGCTACACGTGGACCAGAAGCCACTGACTGGGCGGGCCGACTGGTCACATCTGTGTCTGCAAGCTCATTCATTCATTCATTTGCATGTCCCTTGCGGAACTTTGCCTCCCTAACAGCGCTCATGTAGGCCTCTCGGTTGTGGGCAAGATGGCCTTTCTGCTGATGCATCCATTTGCAGATCATCAACGATGTCTTGCAGCCATCTTCGCCTTGGTCTTCCTCTCTTTCTTTTCCCCATTATGTCTGCAGCTAACAAGTGAAAATAAGAATAATACACTATTATAGAACAATGAATAAGTTATCCCGGTTAAAAAAAAGGTTAATTGCCTATTTTCATAAATGCAATAGTCTTAATTTGTACTTTTAGATATACGCTCGTTTATATTTTTATGTAATATGTATACTTGTGCGGTACGAATGAAAGATGAGCAATGAAAGGCAGAATGTCAGACGGACCTGCATGTCAAATTCTTCAACTTTTTGGAAAATAAAGACAGTCGTTTGTTCGTTCCTTCACTTATGTAATATTATGTAATAACGCAGCATAATTAGCGGGCTCCAGACATCACGGAAAGTCTGAATTTGTCACTGCAAGACGCCGGTCAGCTTGCGCAAGACCGGGTTGCATTCGGGGAGTCTGTGAGAGGGACGACGTTCTGAAAAGGGCATGTCACATGAAGAAGAAGAAGAAGAAGAAGAAGAAGGCCCGTGTAGCAAAGGAAATGACTGTATCATATTTTGTTGACCCCTGCCATAGATGATGCCTCAGTTCTGTACCCCAGTTATTTTATTTCAGGTCTCGAGAGAGAATGGGGGGGGGGGGGGGAGCACAGGTAACCTTGAAAAACACATTTTATTCTAAATATAGCGTGGAAGGATTTAACAGTTTCTCGTCATCGATTCCCAGAAACCGATATTGAAATTAAAATTAATTTTTGTCAAGGATACGCAGCAAAGCGGATACAAGATTGGTTTTAACTTTTCTTAACCTTTCAGAGTTCAGCTTATGGATTTATGAAACAAGTTTTGAGTTTGTTTTTTTTTTCTTTCAGAAGTTTTAGAGATCTTCGCTACATTTTCAAACGGCTCAAGGCGTCTACTGGACCTTTGTTAGATTTGTCAGACAAACAAAGCCATCATCCAAATGAAATCCTCAGTGAAAGATGATCCTCAATGCCACGAACTTAGGCACAGTTAGAAAAAGAAAAAGAAAAAAAAAGAAGAGGAAGAAAGAAACATAGGGCATCAAATCTTTATATCCTCATGTAAGAATGAAGTTCTCAGATATTGTGCAATGTCCATATAGTTGTATACAGGAAAATCATGAACACGAGTCTAAAAAACCGAAGATTGTTCCTGGGCAAGGAGATATAAGCTCAAGAAAATTCTCGGATTTTGTTTAGCTCCTTGGAAAAAAGGGCTAATGAAGACATTATCTTGAAAAATGCGAACATTCTACGACAAATAATTACAAATATAAAGGGGAGCCACATTTTGGAATGTTTTAGAGGAAAAAAGGAAGTTTGAAAGATTGGGGGGCCAAATGGGCAAAATTTAATGGGAAGATTAGAGGAACCTTGGGAAAGGAAGATGAACCAGCGGATTATTTTGTTTGTTCCAAGCGATGTACTTTCCCAATGTAGTGAGCAGTCGTTGATGGTTCCGAAGATATCGTATAGTCAAATATCTCCAGATAGAAGATATCTTATAGTAAAATATCTCGAGATAGAAGACATCATATAATAAAATATCTCCAGATAGAAGGTATCTTATAGTAAAATATGTCCAGTCAGACGATATCTTATTGTAAAATATGTCAAGTCAGACGATATCTTATAGTAAAATATATCCAGTAAGACGATATCTTATAGTAAAATATGTCAAGTCAGACGATATCTTATAGTAAAATATGTCAAGTCAGACGATATCTTATAGTAAAATATGTCCAGTCAGATGATATCTTATAGTAAAATATGTCCAGTCAGATGATATCTTATAGTAAAATATGTCCAGACAGACGATATCTTATAGTAAAATATGTCCAGTCAGATGATATCTTATAGTAAAATATCTCCATATGACTGTGGAACAGAACAGCCAGGTTCATACAAGTGTGTGCAGCGGAATAAACTGGTGCCGAAGTAGATACCGCGGTCGCATCCACCTGGGAATGAGTTAGCGCCCATTTTGTCCTTGACCCATCGGTAGTACACTGGACAGCGATATGGTCAGGATCATGCCTGGCACCGGGCCTTTTCTTGGCGCAGCGCCAGAAGCAGGCAGGCACTCATACATCCTGGGTGAGTTTCGTGCTTCCGCGCAGGCTCTCACCCTGGACGCAGACGAGAGGCGGTGAGGTCACCCCAATCGAATACAGGACAGTGCGGGAGGTCATCATTGTCCTCGACGGTACTTGTCTAAACGTTTATTTCAGTACATCTAAAATAAGAATGTCTTGTTTTGTCTTGTCTTGTCTTGTCTTGTATTCTGTCTCCTGGAACTAGGAACTGGCGCTCTTTGCAGCCGTTGCGGTGAAGATTCTGAGACATAATTTTGTCGGATTAAAGCTGCGCCTCAACATCTTCGCTGCAACAGCTGTAAAGAACTCTATCTCGCAGTTCCAGAGAGATAGAAGAAGAAGAAGACGAAGAAGAAGAAGGAGAAGAAGAACAAGAACAAGAACAAGAAGAAGAAGAAGTCGAAGAAGAAGAAGAAGAAGACGAAGAAGAAGAAGAAGAAGGAGAAGAAGAAGACGAAGAAGAAGAAGAAGACGAAGACGAAGAAGAAGAAGAAGAAGAAGAAGAAAACTGGGAGAATAGTCATCTATCTTTTACACGTAGTATCTGGAAAACAGAACAGGAAAAATTTGCCAAAAAAAAAAAAAAGTGAAAATTAGGCGTCGGTTTCTAAGTCCAATCTGATTACCCAGTAAAATTTGGTCCTCTTATCGATATTACTACATTATATTCCTAGATATTCATATGAAGCCTAAAAGCTGGCTTTTGTCATCTTCAGAAGCCTTCTTAGTACCTAAGAGGACTAGAAATGATCCATGATGATTTCAACAGCCTTGGATACCGTTTGAGAGGCATCTCTCTCTCTCTCTCTCCCTCTCTCTCCCTCTTTTCTCTCTCCGAACCTTAAGTGCCCAGGGCAGACGGGACTTCCGCAAGGGTTTTCCGCAAACGCCTGTCCTTTGCCTTTTTTTTTCTGCTTTTGCCCAGGTGAGCCCTCTATTGCTCAGTATCCTTTCTGTTGTTCTTCTCCATGTCTCCTTTGGTCTACCCTTACTTCTGTTCCCCTGTGGTGTCCATCTTAGTGCTATTTTTGGTAGTGATTTGTCAGTCATTCGGAGCACATGTCCCAACCATGGCCAGCGTCTTTCCTCAATAATTGCTGTCAGTGGCTTCATCTGCATTTCTGCCAACAAGATGTTGTTTTTACGGTGTTTCTTATAATTCTGGAGAGAGACAAGGGGACAATCAAGTAGAGACCAAAAAAATCCAAAAAAAGCTTTAACAAAAAAATAAGTTTACATGTTTCAGAGTTGGTAACACTGTAATCTGGTCAGATCATTTAAAACAAATGGCGGAAGTGAGGGTTAAAGTGGTAGCTTTAGAAGTGGTAGAGACAAGACTCTTTCGTCAGTATCATTATCATATGACTTACATAAGACAGCTGTGAATAAAATAGACTAGATAAAAACGGAGGAACATGCCAGTTGAAAGGACTTCACTCTGGCCTTAGATCATGCGCAGTGAGTAGTTTTTTGTTTGTTTTGGGAAAGCTATAAAACTTAAATAGCTTAGTTTTCACTCTTAATCCAGCGTCCTGTGTGGCACAACAGCTAAGACCAGTTTAAAGATAAGCAATAATGGTAACTAAATCACAATAAAGAAAAAGAATAGATAGTACGAGTATGAATAATGAAACACTTCTTTACCTTTATCTCATTACTAAAAAAAAAGTGTATTCTATTTTATTACTGTCTCATTACTTTTATTCTTATCTTATCTTATCTTATCTTATCTTATATCTTACAACCTTCCCGTGCCGTTAAAGGTCACATAGGGCTCGCAAGGTAGTTCGCCAATTTTTCCTATCTTCGGCGAGTCTTTCAACCTAATCAAGGGATTTTATGCCTAATAATTTGGCCTCTCTTAACAATGTCCTCTTTAGAGTTTCACGCGGTCTGCCTCTTTTTCTTTGGCCTGGTACTTTTATTAAGCAAGGTTTATTCTGATACTGAGCAAAGTTTATTTTGTTACTAAGCAAAGTTTACTCTGTTGCTAAGCAAAGTTTGTTCCGTCTTGTTACTGTTTCTAAGCAAAGTTTATTTCGCCTTGTTAATGTTACTTAATAAAGTTTATTCTTTCTTGTTAATAAAAAATTATAATTCTGTAAGAAAAAAAAAAGAAAAGAAGACAGCCATGATTATATCAATAACTTTTTTTTCTGAAAATAAAATCAAATGTCACGATCGTGAACTACTCCACCGTGGCTTCAAATTACGTGACGTAAATTTTACAGCTGTACCTAAAGCGTTTTAATTTACTCTTTAAAAAAAAAGTCGATACGCGAATTACAGCCCTGCTAGCGGAACCTGGTCTCGCTGAAATGTTAACTGTACTCTGTCGACAGATCGTATTAGTCTTAAGTGAAGGCAGTGGATTTAAAGTTTCATTTCGTGTGCTTAAATGAACTGTCACTTCTCAAAGTCTTTGAGCCCCGTCCTGGCACGTGTTTCACAAGTTGCCAGATTTTTTTTTCTCTCTAGGCCCATGAGAAGCCAAAACTGAATGTGCTATCTAGTTAAAAAAAAAAAACGATGCTAAAGCTGGCCACTTTCTGTGAGCGTCAAATGGAGCAGACATTGTGGAGCCGGTGACCTGAATTTTGATAAACCATAAAAGAGGAGTAAATATAAATTTAGGAATTGAATTTTAGTTTCTTCTTCTACGAGTCAATACTGAGTGGATTAGAAACTGGAAGGAAAGGGGAAAAAAATAAAAGAAGAGGCTAGTAGATTGAAGTAGAGATTTTGTGTTAATTTAGGAGAACAAAAATAGAGGATTTTAGGATTGTAATGTATATACAGGTCGATTTTTAAAAAAAAGAATTCACGGAAAAGTAGCGTTGCTAGGAAACAGAGGAAATGGTGAATGAAAATAGAATTTATGTGGTTTGTGATGGTGAACTGTTTCAGTTTTGAAATTTATCATCATCATTATCATCATCATCATCATCATCATCATCATCATCATCATCATCATCATTTTCTTATTCTTTTATTTTACATAATCGCATATTCATTAGTTTTGTTACTGTTTATCGTTATATTACAGTAGCAACAATAACAGCAACTATTACTATTGCTACTAGTAGTAGTGGTGGTGGTGGTGGTGGTGGTGGTGGTGGTAGTAGTAGTAGTAGTAGTAGTAGTATTTGTAATCATTTGGGAATAGTAGTAGTAGCGGTGGTATTAGTAGTAATAATTCTAATGTTATTATTAGTAGTAATAGTAGTAATAGTAATAGTAGTAGTATACGTAGTAGTGGTATTATTAGTAATAGTAGTAGTGGTATTAGTAGCAATAATGGTCGTATTAATAGTAATAGTAGCAGTAGAAGCAGTAATGGTATTAGTAGTAATAGTAGTAGTGATATTGTTAGTAGTTGTAGTAGTCGTCGTCGTCGTAACGGTATTAGTAGTACTAGTAGTAGAAGCAACAGTTGTAGTAGTAGTAGTAGTAGTAGTAGTAATATTTTAGTAGTAGTAGTAGTAGTAGTAGTAGGAGCAGCAGTAATAGTAGTAGTAATAGTAGTAGTAATAGTAGTAGTAGTAGTAGTAATAGTAGTAGTAGTAGTAGCAGCAGCAGCAGTAATAGTAGTAGTAGTAGTAGTATAGTAGTAGTAGTAGTAGTAGTAGTAGTAGTAGTAGTAGTAGCAGTAGTAACAAATACCTGTAAAATATTTATAGAAAAGATATGAAAATGTTCTTTTTATTGCATCTATGAAGATTTTATATGAAATAAAAACAACAACAAAACAATGACATAAAAAGTCTTTCTTTGTATTTACTTCGTCTCATTTGCTGCCAACACACTTTACCACTACACCAAACACACACACCACCACACGTTACTTCAGAGAGGGAAACCAATGCGGGACATTTGAAGGAATTCAAAACTGAACCACTTGGGCAAGCAACTAGTACTACAACTTTACCTACAACTTTGGTTTAACCTACCGTTTCTAGCTTCAACCACATGCGTCTATTACGTCCTGCACTCCTCCCCCTCCCCCTCCCCACATTTCTGCCTCCCTCCTTCCTGTTTAAAGAAATGTTATTGATAAAAGTGCCGCGCCTTGTGTTATTGATTCTGTTTTACCGGTATGCCTGTTTTAGCGAGGGAAAATTGTTAGAGTTACCACTATCGTTATTGTTATATGTACTATACTGTTGTCAATATTTTCCCCTTTCCCCCCACAACCAGCTTTGTTATCTTCTTTGATTGAGAGTGAACATTAGTGGTCGGGACTTTCATGGATTTTCCCCTGAGTCTAGACTGGGTAGGACTGGGGGAATGGGGTAGAGGAGGGGAAGGGGGGGGGGTTGGGACGAAGGGGATCGATTTATCGTTTGTATGTGACTTCCTTGTCACTAAGAAGGAAAAAAAAAGGTATCTACGTTTGTTTTTAGTTGTTACACAAGTTCCGACCTGTCAAAAATGACGGTAAAGGAAATGAAAATGTGGATTTATTTATTTATGTATTTTACAAACTGTATTTATCTGCATATTCAAACAGAAGTTAACTTTCTTCTAAAAATGGACTGAAAATAACTCAAAGGGAGTCAATATTGCACTGTGACAAGTTTATTCTTGTCATTTTTGGGTGTGCTTGCTACACCTCTGTTTGACGTTTAAAGCGTGGCCAATAAATGGAATGATCTACGCACAGGTATACATAAACCTCTACCTATTCTTTATCATCCCATCTCCCAACTCCCGCCCCTCACATGCTCACTCCCCCCCTCCCAAATAAAAAAAGAAACCTTATCATACCTTTGTGACTTAAATGCGTCTATAGCCCGATAAGCAACTCACAGACGTAGATAATTATGATATAAGATACCGGCTGCAGGAGCAGTAATCGCGTTTACTATTACATCATTTCACACTTTTTGACCATAATACCGCAGTACAGAAGGTTTATGAGCCAGATAGAGAGCAAAAAAAAAATGATTGCTACGTGAGCGATATAGACCATTAAAGCCAAGATTGTGTTTTACCTCCAAGTGGTAGTCTTTGTAATAGACTGATTTGTTCTTCCAGGAGAACAAATTGGTTTAGGATCAGGTGGTATTTTATGGTCGGTAGGCTGAACTGGAAAGGAGGATACAAACATTCATGAACTACCGCTTGAGGAGGATTTTAAACCCTAAATGGGGCAGGACAAGATCAGGAACGAAGAGGTCTGGTAAAGCGCAGGACAAGAGCCCATGAACCTAGAAAATCGTGATTAGGAAATGGAAGTGGACTGGCCGTACGCTGAAGAAATCTGACACCAGCATAACAAGACAGGCACTGATGTGGAATCCTGGGGGAAAGAGGAATCGAAGAAGAGCCCTAACTACCCGGAGAAGGGAAATTACGACAGTGCTCAGAGACAAGGAATACACGTGGAAGAAAGTAGATAATAATTCCAAGAACAGGGATGACTGGAGAGTCTTTATCAGTGGCCTATGCTCCTAAGTGAGTGAACGAGGATGATAATAATGATGAGGGTGATGGTTGGGTGGGGAGGTGGGGGTGGGAGGGTGTCGATTCTCTTAAAAATCAAGCCTTTGGACCTACTTCGAGAGTATAGGGAACTCCTATGCCACAAGCCTGACCCTAATCTTGCTATTGACTATAAAGAGGGAATGCTCACAAGCGATTAAAGAAGAAGAAGAAGAAGAAGACAGAGCTCATCATCATCATCTTCATGATACTGGAAATCTGCTGTGACTATTCCCACATCCTGGATCGAAAGCAGATTAAAATGTAGCATATGCCCTTCCAGGGAACGCCAGCTTCAAGATAATGAATACATTTCCCTACGACAAAGGACCTACTTTGTTCTTGTATCTCTTACTGTAGTGAATTTCTACCATCTGTTTCTTAAATATATCGATAAAATAAAGCCAGGAACCATGGTCTAATATATGGAAGTAGACAGAACCAAAAACTTGAACCATGGTCTATTATAGTGAAGTAGACACAAGCACAAATTTGAGCCGTGGTCTACTATATGGAAGTAGACACAAACACAAATTTGAGCCATGGTCTACTATATGGAAGTAGACACAAGCAAACATTTGAGCCATGGTTTATTATATGGAACTAGCCACAAGCAAAAATTTGAGCCATGGTCTATTATATAGAAGTAGACACAACCAAAAACTTGAGCCATGGTCTATTATATGGAAGTAGACACAAGTAAACATTTGAGCCATGGTCTATTATATAGAAGTAGACACAACCAAATACTTGAGCCATGATCTATTATATGGAAGTAGACACAAGCAAAAATTTGAGCCATGGTCTATTATATGTAAATAAACACAACCAAAAACTTGAGCCATGGTCTATTATAGTGAAGTAGACACAAGCACAAATTTGAGGCATGGTCTATTATATGGAAGTAGACACAAGCAAAAACGTGAGCCATGGTCTATTATATGGAAGTAGACAGAACCAAAAACTTGAACCATGGTCTATTATAGTGAAGTAGACACAAGCACAAATTTGAGAAGTGGTCTACTATATGGAAGTAGACACAAACACAAATTTGAGCCATGGTCTACTATATGGAAGTAGACACAAGCAAACATTTGAGCCATGGTTTATTATATGGAACTAGCCACAAGCAAAAATTTGAGCCATGGTCTATTATATAGAAGTAGACACAACCAAAAACTTGAGCCATGGTCTATTATATGGAAGTAGACACAAGTAAACATTTGAGCCATGGTCTATTATATAGAAATAGACACAACCAAATACTTGAGCCATGATCTATTATATGGAAGTAGACACAAGCAAAAATTTGAGCCATGGTCTATTATATGTAAATAAACACAACCAAAAACTTGAGCCATGGTCTATTATAGTGAAGTAGACACAAGCACAAATTTGAGGCATGGTCTATTATATGGAAGTAGACACAACCAAAAACTTGAGCCATGGTCTATTATATGGAAGTAGACAGAACCAAAAACTTGAACCATGGTCTATTATAGTGAAGTAGACACAAGCACAAATTTGAGAAGTGGTCTACTATATGGAAGTAGACACAAACACAAATTTGAGCCATGGTCTACTATATGGAAGTAGACACAAGCAAACATTTGAGCCATGGTTTATTATATGGAACTAGCCACAAGCAAAAATTTGAGCCATGGTCTATTATATAGAAGTAGACACAACCAAAAACTTGAGCCATGGTCTATTATATGGAAGTAGACACAAGTAAACATTTGAGCCATGGTCTATTATATAGAAATAGACACAACCAAATACTTGAGCCATGATCTATTATATGGAAGTAGACACAAGCAAAAATTTGAGCCATGGTCTATTATATGTAAATAAACACAACCAAAAACTTGAGCCATGGTCTATTATAGTGAAGTAGACACAAGCACAAATTTGAGGCATGGTCTATTATATGGAAGTAGACACAACCAAAAACTTGAGCCATGGTCTATTATATGGAAGTAGACACAAGCAAAAACTTGAACCATGGTCTATTTTAGTGAAGTAGACACAAGCACAAATTTGAGCCATGATCTATTATACGGAAGTAGACACAAGCACAAATTTGAGCCATGGTGTATTATATGGAAGTAGACACAAGCATAAATTTGAGCCATGGTCTATTATAGTGAAGTAGACACAAGCACAAATTTGAGCCATGGTCTATTATATGGAAGTAGACACAAAGCAAAAATCTGAGCCATGGTCTATTATATGCAAGTAGACACAAGCATAAATTTGAGCCATGGTCGAATATATGGAAGTAGACACAAGCAAAAGAAGAGTTCTCCAAATATCGTGGACACAAAAAAGAAGAAATATACCTATACTACAAGAGCTTAATATTGAAGAAGGCTGGCTAGTAAAGAGGATTAAAGAGAGAAAACTTAAATATTTTGGACACATTAAACGTCATGATAATTTAGATAAGACCATATTGGAAGGATACATAATGGGAAAAAGAAAAAGAGGAAGACCAAAACGAAGATGGCTGCAAGAAATCGGTGACGATCTGCAAATGGACGCAGCAGCAGCAGGCCATCTTGTTCACAACCGAGAGGCCTACAGGAGTGCTGTTTGGGAGGCAAAGTTCCGCAAGGGACATGCAAATGAATGAATGAATGAAACACAAGTAAAAACATGAGCCATGGTCGATTATATGGAAGTAGACACAACCAAAAACTTGAGCCATGGTCTATTATAGTGAAGTAGACACAATCACAAATTTGAGCCATGGTCTATTATATGGAAGTAGACACAAGGACAAATTTGAGCCAAGGTCTATTATATGGAAGTAGACACAAGGAAAAACTTGAGACATGGTCTAATATATGGAAGTAGACACAAGCAAAAACTTGAGCCATGGTCTATTATATGGAAGTAGACACAAGCAAAAACTTGAGACGTGGTCTAATATATGTGATACCCGGGATCTGCAAAGAATAGGACCACTGTACCCTACCACGCATGATCGTAAAAGGCGACTAAGTAGGGTTCAGCATAGGGCCAGCAACCCTATCTGGTAAAAAAACTATCAGACTGCTACAGAAACGGAAGCAAGGGAAAAAACAAATGCAGATGGAAGGAGAAATGCGTATCAGGAAACTGAGCCCATGAAGGTTGTGGATGAAAGCCAGCCACTGGAAGTCCCCAGCCCGACTGCAGACCTCCTGGAACCTAAACACAAGATGCAAATAGGCAGCTGAAATGTAAGAACACTAAACCAGACTGGAAAACTAGCACAAACCATCAAGGAAATGCACAGATACAAACTAGACATACTAGGAATACAAGAAGCAAGGTGGACAGGACAAGGCAGAAGGAAATTAACAACACAGCACACAGAAGATACAATAATATGGTCAGGTAAAGAAGATCTTCATGAAGGAGGAGTAGCATTGATTATAACAAAAGAAGCATCAAGAGCATTGCCGAAATGGACCCCAATAAATGAGAGATTATTATATGCACGGTTCAACTCAAGATTCACGAAGCTGTCTATTATAGTTTGTTATGCACCAACAGAAGCAGCTGAAGAGGAATTAAAAGAAGATTTTTACAACAGCCTCCAAGCAACAGTAGAAACAATATCCAAGCATGATATGCTACTCATCTTGGGCGACTTCAATGCAAAAGTAGGTGAAGGAAATGAAGATAGAAGAAGAATCATGGGAAGAGAAGGAATCGGAGAAATAAATGAAAATGGAGAAAGACTGTGCAGTTTCTGTGAAGAAAACATGATGACCATCGGAGGGACAATTTTCCAACATAAAAACATCCATAAGGTGACTTGGAGGTCACCAGATAAAACCACAGAAAACCAAATCGATCACATACTGATAAACAACAAGTGGAAACGGTCACTACAAGATGTGCGAGCAAGGAAAGGAGCAGATGTAGGAAGTGATCACAACCTTCTGGTAGCAAAAATAAAACTAAAATTAAGGAAAGCCAAAATCGGAGAACACAGAAAGATACATTTTGATACAAGAAAACTGACAGACCAGCAAACAAGAAATGAATTCTCAATAGTACTTAAGAACCGCTTCAGTGTCCTACAAGACGAAGCAGAAATGTCCATATTAGAGTTCAATAAAACACTACAGAAAACAGCAAAAGAGGTGCTGGGATATCGGAAAAGGAGAAAAGAGGAACGGATAAGCGAGACCACATGGGAAAAGATAGAGCAAAGAAAAGAAATCAAGAAAAAATTACTGAACACCAAATCACAACGGCTTAAAGAACGAGTTTTACGTAATTATGCACAAAAAGACAAAGAAGTGAAGGAATCATGCCGTCAAGATAAACATCAGTATTATGACAACTTAGCAGAAACAGCAGAGAAAGCAGCATATACAATTGACATGAAAACCATATATAAAATCACAAAGCAGATGACAGGTAACTTCAGCACAAGATGTGAAAGTGCAGTGAGAACACAAAGGAGAAAGAGAAAAAATTGAAAGATGGAGGGAACACTTTAATACCCTACTAAACAGAACACAAGCAGCACAAACAATAGACATACCTGAAGCAAAAACGGAACTAAACATCAATACAGGACCAATAACAATAAATGAAGTAAAGGAGGCGATAAAGAAGCTAAAATCAGACAGGGCACCAGGTGAAGATGAAGTGACTGCTGAGATGTTGAAAGCAGAAGAAACAGAAACACCAAAACAACTTTGCCGGATATTACAACAAATTTGGGATCTACAAAAAGCCCCAGAGGAGTGGAAAACTGGGCTTATAGTAAAACTACCAAAGAAGGGTGACCTCAGAGATTGCGGGAACTGGAGAGGCATTACCCTACTGCCACTCACCAGTAAAGTATTTTGCAGAATAATCATCAACAGAATTGTACCAACACTTGAGGAAAAACTTCAGAAAGAGCAGGCAGGATTTAGGAAAGGAAGATCATGCATAGACCACATATTTGTACTTAGACAAATATTAGAACAGGCAAATGAGTGGCATAGCACAACATATGCATTATTCATAGATTTTGAGAAAGCCTTTGATAGTGTCAACAGAGATGCACTGTGGAAAATCCTAAGATGGCATGGCCTCCCCCATAAAATAGTTAATGTAATAAAAGCCCTATACGAGGGTTTTCAGTGCAAAGTTATCTGTGGAGAACATACCTCCAGCAGCTTTAGGGTACAAACAGGAGTGAAACAGGGATGTGTACTATCACCAACATTATTTATCTTGGCAGTAGACTGGTTAATGAAGGAGGCAACATCAGACAAACGCAGAGGATTACAATGGACCCTTGACACAGTGCTGGAGGACCTTGACTTTGCGGACGACATTTGTCTATTATCAAGCAGTCACAAAGATATGCAAGATAAAATAAACAAGCTAACTCAGAATGCAAACAACATAGGACTAAAGATCAACGTAGGAAAGACAAAGTTAATGAAGCAAAATGTGAACAACAGAAATGTACTCAGAGTAGATAACAAGTTAGTGGAGGAGGTCAACGAATTTGTATACCTTGGTAACAGAGTAGTAGAAAATGGAGACAGCACAGAGGACATCAACAGCAGACTTACTAGAGCAAACCAGGCTTTTGCAATGCTGCAGACTATATGGAAATAAAAAAAAACTAAGCATAAGTATGAAAATCAGGATATTTAAGAGTAATGTTGTAAGTGTACTACTCTATGGAAGTGAATGCTGGAAAATCACCAAAACCATAGAAAACAAGTTGAATTCTTTCCAGACTAAATGTTTACGAAGAATTAGAAAAATATTTTGGCCAAACACCATAAGAAATAACATCTTATTAGCAGAAATGCAGATGAAGCCACTGACAACAATTGTTGAGGAAAGACGCTGGCGATGGTTGGGACATGTGCTCCGAATGACTGACAACTCACTACCAAAAATAGCACTAAGATGGACACCACAGGGGAGCAGAAGTAAGGGTAGACCAAAAGAGACATGGAGAAGAACAACAGAAAGGATGTTTAGCAATAGAGGGCTCACCTGGGCAAGAGCAGAAAAAAAGGCAAGGGACAGGCATTTGTGGAAAACCCTTGCGGAAGCCCCATGTGCCCTGGGCACTTAAGGTTCAGAGAGAGAGAGAGACACACACACACAAGGACAAATTTTAGCCAAGGTCTGTTATATGGAAGTAGACACAAAGCAAAAATTTTAGCCATGGTCGATTATATGGAAGTAGACACAGCCAAAAACTTGAGACATGGTCGATTATATGGAAGTAGACACAAGCAAAAACTTGAGCCATGGTCGATTATATGGAAGTAGACACAAGCAAAAACTTGAGACGTGGTCTAATATATGAAAGTAGACACAAGCAAAAACGTGAACCATGGTCTAATATATGGAAGTAGACACAAACAAAAACATGAGCCGTAGTCTAATATATGGAAGTAGATACAAGCAAAAACCTGAGCCCAGTTTTAATATATGAAAGTAGACACAAGCAAAAAACGTGAGCCGTGGTCTAATATATGGAAGTAGATACAAGCAAAAACCTGAGCCCAGTTTTAATATATGAAAGTAGACACAAACAAAAAACGTGAGCCGTGGTCTAATATATGGAAGTAGACACAAGCAAAAACTTGATCTTCTACTCGACTTGTATTACCTTTCTTCTACGTTGAGCCACTTAGACGGCCGCGGCGGGAGGGGATGGGGAGAGAACTCTTTCTGTTCTTTTGGCTCTAAAGTGTTATATTTAAATTACAACATAATGTAACCACTCGGGAGTTGTGCGCTGACCTGACAAGCACGCCAACAAGTATTCTTTGCTTATAATAAGGTACATTTATCTAAATGTGTATAATCAACCAGCAATATAAAAATGACATGGGAAAGACTTAAAACAATATACAAATATGAATTCTGTGGCAGATTGTCTTCAGAAGTTAACAGTAAAACCAAGAGCGCACAAAGAGAGACGGCGGGACAACATCTGCTGTAGTTCGGGTGTGGTATAACATCTTTGTTAAAAAAAGAAAAGGAACATACCGGTTGCATTTATTATACAGTTGTTTGTGTGGTCCTTGCGTTTTGATATAGCCATAGAAGAGTTAAGCAGAATCACGCTATTTGGCAAGCGGTCTTGTCCCACAGAACGATTATTTGATCCCAATTAAAGTTTACTTGCACCCACAATCTCTCCCCCCCCCCCCCTCTTGACCAAACAAGCGGAAATGCATCACACGGGAACGAATGCAGACTGGTCTGGTAACCCCTGGCCTCTCATTATTTAAACATGCACACATGAATTGCTCTTATAAGGGGAAACTTGCAGGGATCAACTTTAAGTGCTCCCATCCCGGGCTCGCATTTGAAATTTTGAAGCAGCTAAAAAAAGAAAAGAAAAGAGAAGGTCGGAGAGGAACGTCAGAGAATATGTAGAGAACAAGAAGAAGAAGAAGAAAAAAAAATTTTGGATTATGAGCATAATTTGGATGGAGGGTGATTTTTGGGGAGGGGGTTGGGGGTGGGGGTGGAGGGATGTTCAGCATGTGTGACTCACCGTCATTTTGAAGAAGAGGGCGGCCCCCCCCCCTCGACTTCATCACTGTCTTGTGCTCGAGCCCCGATGGCGCAAGCGATCGTGTCTGTCCAGACATCTGAAGTTTTTTCTGTCAGATTTCCTGGTCGGATTCTTGGCGATGGCAAATTGTCAGAGTTGTCCGTCACTGTCTCCCTTTATCTCCATGTTCTGACGTCTTTAAGCATGAGTCTATAACGTTCTGAACCGCTCCCCCTTCCTCCAACCCACCCCACCCCCACTCTAGGTTTAGTTTATTTTTGCCCTCCATCGTCTCTGTGTGTAATAAAGTTTTTCTTTCCACAGTAAACTCTTTGTCTTTATTCTCTTTATAACATACAACCAATCACATCGCTTTTATTTTTGGACATCACATGACCTTTACATATTTTTTGATTGGCTGTTCTATAATTAGGGTATTTAACTACTTATAACAGTATTTATCCTCATGGGTTTTTTTATATAAAGAAAAACCTGAAACTGAAATAACCCTTATTTATATAGTTTTGTTCCGTCGCTTGGAAAGTGTAATTTTAAACCATCGTAGAAGCTAAAAATAGATAACCTGCAATTTTCCCGGGGGGAAAATAAAAACGATGTGTTTATTTTTTTAGCATTAAAAAAAAACAACAAAATTCTGAAATATTTTGTTCAGAATTTAGCACTGGAATGTTTCCTTTCGTTTCCCCTCCGACTCTTTTTATGTGGCCTGTGCTGTATGTACTGAACTTGCTTGTCTGGCATATGATGCAACATTTTTGGAGTCAGTGAATTTTGGATTAGCAAATAAAAGTTTGTTTTGTTTTTTTCAATCGACAAACACGATCATGAAGCATTTTAAAACAATCTCCGCGGCTGTAACACAAAAATCTAAAGGGACAACAGTGTAAAAAAAAAAAGTAAAATAAACAATCAAACTGAAACGTTAACAAATACCAATTCCAGCTCAGTTACGGTTCAGAGTTTGTCTTTACCTTTTGCATCATCTGAACTACTCTTTTCTGTCTTTTTGTTGTTGTTGTTGTTTCCTTGTCCCTAATGTTGCTAGATGAAGGCTTCGTGCCGAAATATCACAGAGCTGCATCGTAGATAACGATTATTGATATCATACATCACCTTCATACATTCTTATAACTTTGCATGATCATTACATAGCTTTATGGGGGTCTAGTGAATAACTCTACGTGACCTGCACGTGGAGGCCCCTCCCCCACCCCCCACACCCCCGGAGGGGAATTTTAGAAGACGTTACAAAACTTCCTTCACTCCCATAAATGCCGTAACACATTAATCAGTCATTCTGTTTTCATCCACTACGTTCCCTAGCTTGAAGGGGAGTAAACCATTCCGATAATGAAGCAATGCATCGACCAGACCCAACACCCCCACCCCATTTTTTTCCCCTCGCGTCACCCCTCTCACTGGACCTGATAGGGCATAGCTATGTTATCAGGATGCAATACTGTGTGACTAGCACATATCTCTGTTATCAGTATGCAATACTGTGTGACTAGCACATGGCTCTGTTATCAGTATGCAATACTGTGTGACTAGCACATATCTCTGTTATCAGTATGCAATACTGTGTGACTAGCACATGGCTCTGTTATCAGTATGCAATACTGTGTGACTAGCACATATCTCTGTTATCAGTATGCAATACTGTGTGACTAGCACATATCTCTGTTATCAGTATGCAATACTGTGTGACTAGCACATATCTCTGTTATCAGTATGCAATACTGTGTGACTAGCACATGGCTCTGTTATCAGTATGCAGTACTGTGTGACTAGCACATATCTCTGTTATCAGTATGCAATACTGTGTGACTAGCACATAACTCTGTTATCAGTATGTAATACTGTGTAACTAGCACATAGCTCTGTTATCAGTATGTAATACTGTGTAACTAGCACATAGCTCTGTTATCAGTATGTAATACTGTGTAACTAGCACATAACTTTGAAATCAGTAAGTAATACCGAGTGACTGTTTCGTAACTCTGGGCAACCAAATCAAGACTACAAATTTTCCGAAATAAAAATACAAAACAAGAAAGAAATCTGAAGATAAGTAGTTGGAAAATGTAAGGTGTTCTCTCTCTCTCTCCCCCCCCCTAAATCCCCGCCCCAATCCCCGATGCACATTATGAAAATGTAGCTCAAAATATCCACACCAAATCAAGATTCAATCAATCAAAACACTCTGGTTCCACTTCTTTTTTCCAATATTATTTCTGTGTCAGTCGTGGACCTCCTCATGTTTGTAGCCATCAATTTTGTTTCGTTGTTTACCGGAAAAGGGGGCGTGGCTTTTAAAAAAATGAGAAAACTGTCACACTGGAAGAGACTAATCGACCTTCATAGTTCCCGGTATTACATCTGTATATCCCAGACGGCTTGGTTACTGTTCTTTGACACACTGTCTGAGAGTTATGGTACTTCGTTCATACGGAAGCAAATGTGCGCCAATACTTCGTTGTAATGTAGGACTGCTGAGATGGAGCTAGTGCTGTTTGTGAAGCTGATATTGTTTTCCTACCGCCTGCTAGATATGTGAAGGAGCGAAGACAACGGAGAATGACTCCCCGCAGCATCATTTGAAGAAGAAATTAGGGGCTAAAACCTGAAGAATCATGGAAGCAAAATGTCGTGAGACTGGGCTGTACAATACGAACGTTACTTGCTGCTATAGCGGCCGGTTATGCAGATTCAAAATTGGTAGAATCTGCCATGTGTGGGGAGCTGTTCAGCCAAGAGGGGAGCTGTTCAGCCAAGAGGGGAGCTGTTCAGAAAATAGGGTAGCTCTTCAGAAAAGAGGGGAGCTGTTCAGCCAAGAGGGGAGCTGTTCCGACAAGGGTGGAGCTATTCAGCCAAGAGGGGAGCTGTTCAGCCAAGAGGGGAGCTGTTCAGCCAAGAGGGGAGCTGTTCAGCCAGGAGGGGAGCTGTTTACGAAAGAGGGTCGCTGTTCAGCCAAGAGGGTAGCTGTTCAGCCAAGAGGGGAGCTGTTCAGTCAGGAAGGGAGCTGTTCAGTCAGGAGGGGAGCTGTTCGCGAAAGAGGGTAGCTGTTCAGAAAAGAGGAGGAGGGGTGTGTTAAGAAAAGAGGGAGCTGTTCAGAAAAGAACGAGCTGTTCAGAAAAGAGGGTAGCTGTTCAGAAAAGAGGGTAGCTGTTCAGAAAAGAGGGTAGCTGTTCAGAAAAGAAGGTAGCTGTTCAGGTAAGAGGGTTGCTGTTCAGGAAAGAGGGTAGCTGTTCAGAAAAGAGGGGAGGGGTGTTAAGAAAAGAAAGGAGCTGTTCAGGCAAGAGGGTAGCTGTTCAGCCAAGAGGGGAGCTGTTCCGACAATAATGGAGCTGTTCAGCCAAGAGGGGAGCTGTTCAGCCAAGAGGGGAGCTGTTCCGACAAGGGTGGAGCTGTTCAGCGAAGAGGGGAGCTGTTCCGACAAGGTTGGAGCTGTTCAGCGAAAAGGGGAGCTGTTCAGTCAAGAGGGGAGCTGTTCAGCCAAGAGAGGAGCTGGTCAGCCAAGAGTGGAGCTGTTCAGCAAGATGATGCTAAAAAATAAATCCCAACAAAAAAGGTGGCATCTGCCCGGTTGAAAGCTGTCTTCGAAGACGACAAAGTGGCACTGCATGTCTATCTACCAATAAACCTAGTGTTATAAGCAGGGTTCAAGTTTCTCCCTTGGCTATTGTATACTGAGTTGTGAAGTTGGGGCTAAGATCCTTATCATGTTATACAAGCACCCAGAGGATATGACGTTAATGCCTATTTTGTCTTCAGCTGAGGGCACTCTTTAGAGAGTAATGTGGAAGACACCACTGCCGGTCGCCTTTACTTCCCTCTAGAGAGTAGTGTGGCCGACATCACTGCTGGTCGCCTTTACTTTCCTCTAGAGAGTAATATGGCCGACATCACTGCCGGTCGCCTTTACTTTCCTCCTAGAGAATAATATGGCCGACATCACTGCCGGTCGCCTTTACTTTCCTCCTAGAGAATAATATGGCCGACATCACTGCCGGTCACCTTTACTTCCCTCCTAGAGAGTAATGTGGCCGACATCACTGCCGGTCACCTTTACTTCCCTCCTAGAGAGTAATGTGGCCGTCCATAAGGGCCCATCATTAATCGAAAATGTCGTAATTCAAAAATGCATTTAATAAACCAAGCTTACAAAACAACATGGCTTAGCCTGGCCTACGTGGTCAGAAAATGTACACTAGTATACCTAAAACTTTATCATAGCACTGACATTAGCCTACCCTAAACTTGGCCAGTACACATATATTAGCCTATCATAAACTTAGTCGGCACACCTACATTAGCTTAACTTTAACGTGGTCAGAACACTTACATTAGCCTACAATAAACGTAGTCAGCACACTTACATTAGCCTCCCATAAACACGGTCAGCATGCTTACATTAGCCTCCCATAAACACGGTCAGCACACGTACATTAGCCTCCCATAAACACGGTCAGCATGCTTACATTAGCCTCCCATAAACACGGTCAGCACACGTACATTAGCCTCCCATAAACACGGTCAGCACACTTACATTAGCCTCCCATAAACACGGTCAGCACACGTACATTAGCCTCCCATAAACACGGTCAGCACACGTACATTAGCCTCCCATAAACACGGTCAGCACACTTACATTAGCTTACCATAAACGTGATCAGAGCCTTACATAAGCTTACCATAAACGTGATCAGAGCCTTACATTAGCTTACCATAAACGTCATCAGAGCACATACATTAGCCTACCTTAGACGTTCTCAGAACACTTAAATTAGCCTACAATAACCGTGATCAGAACACTTACTTTAGCCTACCGCAAAAACTCCAGAACACTTACAGTAGGCTACCATACACGTGATAGGAAAACTTATAATAGCCTATAATAAACGTGCTCAGAACAATTATATTAGCTTACCAGAAACCTGCTCAGAACAATTATACTAGCTTATCTTAAGCGTCCTCAGTGCGCTTACATTAGCCTATCATAAGGTAGTCAGAACACTTACATTAGCTTGCCTTAAACATTCTCAGAACACATACATTAGCCTACCTTAAACGTTCTCAGAACACTTACTTTAGCCTACCTTAAAAGTTCTCAGAACACTTACAATTGGTTGCTATAAACGTTCTCAGAACACGTGCATTAGCGCACCTTAAACATTCTCAGAACACTTACTTTAGACAACCTCAAAAGTTCTCAGAACACTTACATTATTCTACCATAAACATGGTAGGAACACTTATATTAGCCTATAATAAATGTACACAGAACAATTACATTAGCCTACCATAAAGCTGCAGAGAACATTTACTTTACCTTACCATAAACGTTCTCAGAACACTTACATTAGCCTACCGTAAATGTGGTCAGAACACTTACATTAGCCTAACATAAACGTGCCCATAACAGTTACATTAGGCTACCATAGGCATGATCATAACACATACATTAACCTACCATAGACGTGATCAGAACACTTATATTAGCCCACCATAAACGTGATCAGAACACTTATATTAGCCTATCATAAACGTGATCAGAACACTTACATTAGCCTACCTAAGACATATTCAGAAAACTGACATTAGCCTTCCTTAAACTTTCTCAGAGCACGTACCATAGCCTGTCATAAACGTGCTCAGAACACTTACATAAGCCTACAATAAACGTAATCAAAACACTTACATTAGCCTACCATAAACTTAGTTAGAACTCTTACATTAGCCTACCATAAACTTAGTTAGAACTCTTACATTAGCCTACCATAAACTTAGTTAGAACTCTTACATTAGCCTACCATAAACTTAGTTAGAACTCTTACATTAGCCTACCATAAACTTAGTTAGAACTCTTACATTAGCCTACCATAAACTTAGTTAGAACTCTTACATTAGCCTACCATAAACCTAGTTAGAACTCTTACATTAGCCTACCATAAACTTAGTTAGAACTCTTACATTAGCCTACCATAAACTTAGTTAGAACTCTTACATTAGCCTACCATAAACTTAGTTAGAACTCTTACATTAGCCTACCATAAACTTAGTCAGAACTATTACATTAGCCTACCAATTAACGTGGTCAGAACACTTACATTAGCCCACCTCAAACGTTCTCAGAACACTTACACTAACCTATCTTAAACGTGCTGAGAACACTTACATTAGCCTACATTTTGGGCAAAATCATCTGACACAAAGCTTATTTCATATTATAACGGTGATCCAATGTACGAATACTGTACTGAAAGTGAAAAACAGAATGGTTTACCATTAAGCAAAGATTTAAATCAACGTAGAAACATTAGAAAAAATTTTGAAACAGAGAGAGAGAGAGAGAGAGAGAGAGAGAGAGAAAAGGAGATTGATTGATTGATTGATCTTTATTTCAAAAGGGTTAAGAATTTGGCACGCAGGCCCGTCTGACATTCTGCCTTTTATCATACATCTTTCACTCTATTCCAGACATTCTACAAATATGCTGTTCATATAACAAACATAACTAACATTGAAGCTGAGAGACATAAAATAAAATATAACATTTACGTTTCGCTCTTAAACATTCACTCAGTACAGAAGTAACTACATACATTATAAATGACTATCTACTAAACAAAATTTTCGGGAATATTCAGAAAACAATTAATTGTATTCGGTGTCTGTGAGAGCAGCTTAAGATAACTTTTAAGTTTTATAATTCATGGAGGCATGTAGTCGACATCAAATAGATATTGGGAAAGCTTGTAGTTGTAGGAAGGAGTATAATTTATATTTTTTATATAGGATGGGAGAGTATTCCAAAGATGAGCAGCAGAATAACTAAAGCTTTTCTTGTAAAGATCAAGTCTAGGTTTTGGAAGACATATGTTGTTCAAGCGTTGGCTGCACTTTGGGCTAAATTTAAACAGGTTCCATAGATAAGGCGGGGCATGCCGTGAAAGAATTTGATGTACTAACTTGGCTTTGTTGAAGAGGAACCTGTTCTTAAGAGGTAGTATTTTGATACGTTTGTGATGATTAGTTGTTTGTGCTTGATCTTTGTCACTAATAAGCTTTACTGCTCGCTTTTGGAGAGAGCAAAGCCTCTTTGTATTTGACACTGAGCAACCATCCCAAACTGTTGAGCAGTAGTCTAAATGAGAGGGAGAGGGAGGAAGGAGGGAGAAGAATTAAACGAAAATTATTGGAAAAGTAGAATAGGTTTAGAAAAGAGATAAAAAGGGAGTCGAAAATTTATAATATTGGCATATTTTATGTAGGCACATACTAACTACTGTGGTATTTCTTATCCTTCTTTGTCTGGGGAAGTGCCTAAACCAATGGCTCCTAACTAACGACAGTTCGCGACCCCTTGCTGTTTCGAAATCCAGACAATGTACTTCCTTCTGTTTCAAAATCCAGACAATGTACTCCCTGCTGTTTCAAAATCCAGGTCATGGACCCCCTGCTGTTTCAAAATCGAGACCATGTTCCCATTGCTGTTTCAAAATCCAGACAATGTACCCCCTGCTGTTTCAAAATAGAGGCCATGGACCCCCTTCTGTTTCAAAATAGAGGAAGTGCAACCCTTGGTGCTTCAAAATAGAGGCCATGGACTCTCTGCTGTTTCAAAATCCAGACAATGTACCCCCTGCTGTTTCAAAATAGAGGCCATGGACCCCTTGCTGTTTCAAAATAGAGGCCGTGCACCCCCTGCTGTTTCAAAATAGAGGCCATGGACCCTCTGCTGTTTCAAAATCCAGACAATGTAACCCCTGCTGTTTCAAAATAGAGGCCATGGACCCCTTGCTGTTTCAAAATAGAGGCCGTGCACACCCTGCTGTTTCAAAATCCAGACAGTGTACCCCCTGCTGTTTCAAAATAGAGGCCGCGCACCCCCGGGTGCTTCAAAATAGAGGCCATGGACCCTCTGCTGTTTCAAAGTCCAGGCCATGCACTCCCTGCTGTTTAAAAATACAGGCAATGGACCTCATGTCATTTCAATATCCAGGCCACGGAACTTTGCTGTTTAAAAATCCAGTTCCCAGACCCCCCCCCCATATTTTGGGAAAGTTTCATATTGCATATTAGCTCTGTGCTTTACATCCACGACTTCTTTTTTCCGAAAATGTAGTAACCTTTAATGAGCAAACGCTACACTACGCTAAAAGTAAAACGGTTAAAAACTCGGTGAAGTTTCAAAATGACAAAAATGTAGTTAAGTAAAGGTAGTAGGTAGTAATTAGCATTTCTACTTGTTCTAACAAACAAAACGGTCCTTGAATTTTTGTCACCACCCCCCTCCCCCACCCCCTCACGTCAGATTATCCGGACCACCACCAATTTGGAACCACTGGCCTAACCCAAGTTGCCTCCCACTCTCTCCCCTCCCCTGCCAGCTCCAAAGGAAGGACGCATGTCTTAAGATCTGACAGAAAACACAAAGGAAGGACGTATGTCTTAAGATCTGACAGAAAACACAAAGGAAAGATTATGTCTAAAGATCTGACAGAAAACACAAAGGAAAGACTATGTCTAAAGATCTGACAGAAAACACAAAGGAAAGACTATGTATAAAGATCTGACAGAAAACACAAAAAAGGGACGAATGTCTGAAGATCTGACAGAAAACACAAAGGAAGGACGTATGTCTGAAGATCTGACAGAAAACACAAAGGAAGGACGTATGTCTGAAGATCTGGCAGAAAACACAAAGGAAGGACGTATGTCTGAAGATCTGACAGAAAACACAAAGGAAGGACGTATGTCTGAAGATCTGACAGAAAACACAAAGGAAGGATGTATGTCTGAAGATCTGACAGAAAACACAAAGGAAGGACGTATGTCTGAAGATCTGACAGAAAACACAAAGGAAGGACATATGTCTGAAGATCTGGCAGAAAACACAAAGAAAGGACGCATGTCTGAAGATCTGACAGAAAACACAAAGAAAATACAAAGAGCGACAACGATAAATCGAAGCGAAACAGTGACAAGGACTTAAGTTAATTAAGGAGAACAGAAACTAAATAGAAAATAAATGAGAAGAGAAAGAACTCAAAGAAGAAGAAGAACAACAACAATAACAACAGCAACAGCAGTAACAGCAACAACAACACGAGAGCAATGATAAGAAAGAATTCTAAACTGGCTGAGACTAGCAAATCCTCACCCCCCCCCCCCCCAAACCTAGGCAGGGGCAATAACCCACTTAGGTCTCCTATATAAAGGATTTAACCATAAACTGGTTTCCCGATAGGCCACTTTTATAACAGCGAAAGCTCAATCGATGCCCGGGTTGTACATCACTATCCCAGCACATCCTTTCATTTTTTTTCTCTTCCTTCCATCTTAATTTACGTCCCCTTATCTACCATTTCTTCGCTTATGGACGACCTTTCCCGAAGGAGACCTCTTCCACGTGCTCGCAAATCTTTGTTGCCGTCTAGCAAAAGTTTGAGAACTTCTGAATCTGTAAAATAAATTATGCACATATATATATTTTATCTTTGCTATCACAGTTTATGGTAAATATATGTCGTATTGGTTTCTTGTTACAAAAAGCCACGGAAAAAGGAGTATGGCAGAGATGTTAGGTTTGTAAAGCGCATATGAAGAACAATAAATCAACACAGGGCTGGCGCCGTCAGGTGGCGCTTCTTTGAAGGACATATATTGATAGTGAAGACGTAGCTGATCAAGACCCGCCCCCACCCACCTCTCCTTTAGAACTTGCAGTAGCAGACAGTCTGGCTAACGTGGCATGGATCTCAATAGTCCTCATGACATTTGAATCTGCTGCAGAAGCATTCCACCTGACGTTGCTTATTTGAAAGAAACGGACATAGGAGTAGCGCAGTGGACGGTTTACTAATCTCTCATGTGTAGGTTGTGGGCTTGAGGCCGGCTTCTTTCGTGTTCCGTTTGGTCCATCTGTGGGGGGAAAAAGTACATAGTATTTATGTGATTAATAATGTCCCACTTAAAACTTAGAATGAGGCTGGTGTGATTAAGAATGTCCCACTTAAAACTTAGAATGAGGCTGGTGTGATTAAGAATGTCCCACTTAAAACTTAGAATGAGGCTGGTGTGATTAAGAATGTCCCACTTAAAACTTAGAATGAGGCTGGTGTGATTAAGAATGTCCCACTTAAAACTTAGAATGAGGCTGGTGTGATTAAGAATGCCCCACTTAAAACTTAGAATGAGGCTGGTGTGATTAAGTATGTCCAACTTAAAACTTAGAATGAGTCTGAATCCGTGGCCTCAACTCTGCAGAGACCCTTTTTAATTTAAGATAAGAAGATTAAAAAAACGATAAAAAAATAAATAATAAAAAACAGGAGCTGGGATGAGAGTTCAGGTGGAAGAGAAAAGCCACAGAACTGACTTGTTGTCATGTCGTAAAAAAATTGTTAGCTTGCCCATTCACCCCCGGCAGAGCCTCAGCTTTAACAAACTCTTTGATTGGTTGCTTCACGTGGAAGGGGTTCTTAACAGGGGTATTCATTCCACGTTGGGGCCATGTGAACCCAATGATAGGGGTATGGGATTCGATCTCTGAAATGTTGCCAGATTAAAAATTAGCGTTAAGATGCTCTGTCGCTTATTCATCTACCTGTGTATTACAATCTACACGTGGGCATCTTTTAAAGCATACCTGTAGACAGTAAGATTATGATAATGACGATGATGATGAAGAATAAGAAGAAATTGATGATGATGATGATTTCAACAATCTGACATATGAGGTATCGGTGAGGACAACATATTAGGCAATCTATAGAAAGTCCGTAATTGTAAATAAGTTTTACATCCCTCGCCATGTGACATACGCATGAAGGTCGAATGGCGAATGTAAGTCTCAGACTTTGGCGAAGAGAATCTTATATGACGGATTTCTAGATCTGCGACAGTAAGAAGGGTCTGCTCGATGTCTTCACATTTAATGTATGTGTGTGGTTATGTATTGTGAGAACAGAATAGCAGCAGTATAAAAAAGAAGGAAGATTAATAAGAACTGCAATTTATGTTATATCCTAAACTCGATATTGACGTAAACGTGAGTCATGAAAAACAAAAAATCAACTTGCCAGACGAAAAACGAGTAGAATCGGCAGTCGAGGAAACGATAGGGACCAAGGATATTGTCGTCAGTCTTAACACTATGCTCACTGAAGCAAGCAGCTTTGGTGGGAATAAGGGCAATGACTATTTTCCACTCCAAGAGTGATCAGAGGCGGAACGTTTTCTGATCAGACGTCACATTCAGGAACTTGTTCTTTCATCGTGGCCACGCTTGAAGCAACGGCTTCAAGGAGGTCTTCCAATGAGGGAGGATATGATCTAGGAAAAGCCCTCAGAGGTCGTAGCCAGCGTCAGCAAGCTCTCTAATCTTGGTCTAACCCGCTTCAGTTACCTCTAGCAAATAAGATACAGCCAGGTGTAGGCACTGTGCCTCGACATTTATACCTGGCCAGCTACATAGACCAGGATGGTGACACCAGAAAGGAGGTTAGAATTATAATTGCAAAAGCAGCATTGACCTTTTTGAGAATATATGGTACTCAAAAATTATAAGCACCAAAACCAAATTAAGATTATTCAGTTCGAATGTAATATTCACCCTCATTTACGCATGCGAAAGCTGGAAAACAACTAAAGAAATAAGCAACAAATTAGACTGTTTTGAAAACAAATGCCTAAGAAAAATACTCGGTATAAAGTGGAACGAATTCAAGAACAACGCAGAGATAAGGCAGATTAGTGAACAACAACCTGTCTCATGAGTGATAAGGAAATAGAGGCGGACATATGTCGGTCACGTGATGAGAAGAAACAGTCAGAGAATAAAAAAAAAACAAGCTATCAAGTGAAACATATCAGGCCGAAGAAAAAGAGGCCGACCACGTGAAACTCTAAAGAGAGGCCAGTTTTGTGGGCATAAAATCCCGTAATGAGGTTGAAAAGCTCGCCGAAACCGGGAAAACTTGGCGAACTACCATGTGAGCCCTATGTGATGTTTAACGAATACTCGGATGTAAGATGTAAGTAAGATTTATGCGCAGTAATAGAACGGGCGAGATTGCTAGGGACTGAATGGGACAGATCGCTAGACATTAACGGGTGAGATCACTAGACGTTGACCAGCGCAGTGTTGCACCGTCAGCATTGGAAAGTACAAAGCAGTTTAGACGGGAGACAAATAAACACCGGTAAAAAGAGTGACCCGAACTCGAACCAGGAACACCTATGGGACATGCAACCGCCCAGAGGCAAGACGACAACGTACTCTCCAGCCTGCCATCTCAATTATCTCTACAACTCTTATGTCATCCTATACTGATGGAAACACCCGGCGTCCACCATTTTCTTTATGATCTAATTTGTGACCCCGGAATGACCGGTACGCTGAGATCGATACTAAACACCCTTGATCATCGACTACTTGTCGATTCGTTAGAGCGGCATCGAGTATTCGTTAATATTTCACGACTAAACGAACTCGAATACTTATCGCATCGGGAGTCCTCTACACGGCCGCTAACAGCGATTCCTGATGAAGCGACGATCTAACGAGGGCTGCTATCTAATGTGAGTCTGTTCGGAGGTCAGCATAATCAAGTAACTTATGTTTCTCTTCTTTATTTTGCATGTTTATTTCTAGCATCATCATACACAATGACCTACTGAGGAACTATAATAGAGCGTATGGTTCATCGGACACTCGAGGAAACAAAGCGGACCAGGATATTACCGAGACTCTTAACACCATGCTCACTGATGCAGGCATCCTAGATAGGCAAAAAATATATACTTTCAGATTATGTCTCGAGGGCAAAGTTCACCGAAGGACACTCCTAATGATTAACCAAGTATAAAAGTCAAGCTGCCCTTCTAATACACCAGAGACCGCTCTAGTTTTTTTGTTTTTTGTTTTTTTTTGTTTTTGAAACCGGTACAACTGTACCTGTCTTTCACCTTATAGTAAGTACTTTCCGAAATACATGTTTTCGCAGTTACGATATTCGGCATCTTATACTTTATTTTTACTGTAAAATTGAACATGCTTTACAAACATCGGCGGGAACTGAACGTATGTGAAGTATTCTTTTCTTACTCTATTAGCAGCGAGATTTAATCTTTACAAAACGTTCACATACCGAATCGAAGTAAAGAAAAACTGACTGATTCTCCTCCATGCAAATTCAGCATCATTATCGTTCTGGCCCGATTATCCTCCGACTGATTTCGCTGGTTGCTTTTTTTTTTTAAACTAGGTTTTTTTTAAATAATATAAACCGGTCACGGTAAACGATGTCTCCAAATGTTTAGGTTTGTTTTTTTTTTTGTTTCTATTCGGAAATTTTACGGGTAATTGCCGGCTAACGCGATCACTGAATGCACTGTTATGTCACCATCATCATCATGCTGCTTGATATGGCAAAAATGTTTTAAATGTCTGGTTATTGCGTTGTTAATTTTAGATTAGTCAGGTCGGTAGAGGTTGAACGGGAAATATATCCAGCGTTCATCTAGGGAGGTCGCCAGGGATTGAACAGGAGAGGTCACTAAAGGATTAACAGGAGAGGTGGTTATGAGTTCAACAGGGGAAATCACTAGTTGTTCAACAGGTAGGTCGCTAGGAGTTCAAAATAAGATCTCTAGGTATTAAAAGGACGAGGTCGCTTGCGTCTAGGCAGAAGATGTCGCTAAGAATTAGGGGAGAGATGTGGCTTGGTTGTAGACAGAAGATGTCGCTAAGAATTAGGGGAGAGATGTGGCTTGGTTGTAGGCAGAAGATGTCGCTAAGAATTAGGGGAGAGATGTGGCTTGGTTGTAGGCAGAAGATGTCGCTAAGAATTAGGGGAGAGATGTGGCTTGGCTGTAGGCAGAAGATGTCGCTAAGAATTAGGGGAGAGAGATGGTTTGGTTCTAGGCAGAAGATGAGTTAGGAGAGAGAGATCGCACGATTCTAGGCAGAAGATGGGTTTGGGGAGAGAGATGGCTTGGTTCTAGGCAGAAGATGAATTAGGGGAGAGAGATGGCTTGGTTTTAGACAGAAGATGAATTAGGGGAGAGAGATGGCTTGGTTTCTAGGCAGAAGATGAATTAGGGGAGAGAGATGGCTTGGTTTCTAGGCAGAAGATGAATTAGGGGAGAGAGATGGCTTGGTTTCTAGGCAGAAGATGAATTAGGGGAGAGAGATGGCTTGGTTTCTAGGCAGAAGATGAATTAGGGGAGAGAGATGGCTTGGTTTCTAGGCAGAAGATGAAATAGGGGAGAGAGATGGCTTGGTTTCTAGGCAGAAGATGAAATAGGGGAGAGAGAGATGGCTTGGGTTTCTAGGCAGAAGATAAATTAGGAGAGAGAGATGGCTTGGTTTTAGGCAGAAGATAAATTAGGAGAGAGAGATGGCTTGGTTTCTAGGCAGAAGATGAAATAGGAGAGAGAGATGGCTTGGTTTCTAGGCAGAAGATGAAATAGGAGAGAGAGATGGCTTGGTATTCTGAGCGTGAGATGATGACTGAATCACCATGAATCTCATGTCTTGAAAACTTTCAGCCGCTATATGCTTAGCTAGGAAGCTGTCATTCACCTTACAACAGTCACAGTAATTACTGGGATTAAAAAAATACCTGTAACGTACTGTGCACCCAAACGTGCCACCAAATGTAGAACATACGTTCCCCAGAATCAAAAACAAAAATTTGGGAACATACATTTCACAGAGCAAAAAAAAACACAACAGAAAAACAGAAGTTTAAGAACACGCATTCCCCAGGGTAAAACAACACAAAAGTATAAGAACATATGCTCTCCTGGGTACAAAAACAAAAATGTAAAAACATACGCTCTCCTGGGTACAAAAACAAAAATGTAAAAACATACGCTCTCCTGGGTACAAAAACAAAAATGTAAAAACATACGCTCTCCTGGGTTAAAAAACAAAAATGTAAAAGCATACGCTCTCCTGGGTTAAAAAACAAAAATGTAAAAACATACGCTCTCCTGGGTACAAAAACAAAAATGTAAAAACATACGCTCTCCTGGGTACAAAAGCAAAAATGTAAAAACATACACTCTCCTGGGTTAAAAAACAAAAATGTAAAAACATACGCTCTCCTGGGTACAAAAACAAAAAATGTAAAAACATACGCTCTCCTGGGTATAAAAACAAAAATGTAAAAACATACACTCTCCTGGGTATAAAAACAAAAATGTAAAAACATACGCTCTCCTGGGTATAAAAACAAAAATGTAAAAACATACGCTCTCCTGGGTATAAAAACAAAAATGTAAAAACATACGCTCTCCTGGGTATAAAAACAAAAATGTAAAAGCATGCGTTCTCCTGGGTACAAAAACAAAAATATAAAAACATACGCTCTCCTGGGTACAAAAACAAAAATATAAAAACATACAAAAATATAAAAACATACGCTCTCCTGGGTACAAAAACAAAAATATAAAAACATACAAAAATATAAAAACATATAAAAATGTAAAAACATACGCTCTCCTGGGTACAAAAACAAAAATATAAAAACATACAAAAATGTAAAAACATACGCTCTCCTGGGTACAAAAACAAAAATATAAAAACATACAAAAATGTAAAAACATACGCTCTCCTGGGTACAAAAACAAAAATATAAAAACATACGCTCCCGAGCGTGAAAAATAAAAATTTAAGAGATAAACTCCTCAGAGTCAAAAACAAATGCATGAGAATGTATGTTACCCAGATTCGAAAACAAAAAGGTGTGAGAACATACACTCCCCAGAGCCAAAAACAAAAGTTTGAGAACATACACTCCCCAGAGCCAGAAACAAAAGTTTGAGAACATACACTCCCCAGAGCCAAGAACAAAAGTTTGAGAACATACACTCCCAGAGCCAAAAACAAAAGTTTGAGAACATACACTCCCCAGAGCCAAAAACAAAAGTTTGAGAACATACACTCCCTAGTGCACAAAAAAAATGCTGAGAAGGGTTGAGGTCTATATATATATATCGACTAAGCGATTACCAGCAGTTAGTACAGTATCGATATGGCCATCCAGCACAACCGCCCAGACGAACAACACTGGGACCTTCGTTTCCTATCAAGTGCCTTGTGACCGCTACTAAAAGGCCCCTTAGCTCTGATGTGATTTGTGTGGCCCCCAGCTTCGCCCTGGAATCTGTGACTGCCTCCAAGACAGGCTGTAGCAGGCCGTGGCCGGTCTCTGAATCTATGACAGGTCGCTTTATTCTCTCTTCCAAACTGAAGAATTCCAAAATGTAGAAATGTTGTAAAATTAATACTTTACCTTGTACTTCTTTGTCAAATACAGTGTATTTGGCTTTGTTGGTTTACTTCAAGACGATCTTCCGCAAATTTGATATGAGAACTCTAACGAGAAATTAAGGCGATAGTCCTTTTAGACTTTCTTCTTCTTCTTCTTCTTCGTTAGAACTGCGAGCTGGTGGTCTTTGAAGTGGATTGGGTGAAGCTGCTATGGTACACCATCGTTCTGGAATGGGAGCGAAGTTAAGGCGGCAACTTTTTCAACCCTTGGTTGGAGGTAAAAATCAGGGGTGTGTACTTCTTTAGCAGACTCCGCCACCGCTTGGAACTATGTGCAATTACCCATAGCTGAGACGCTAGCGTCAGGGCTGGCAATCCATAGATGACCAAGACCCTGTCTCACATCTCAGATGATATCTCTATGCAGTAATAGGCCTAGCCTAGCTAACGGAGTTGAAATCGCCATAGTTCCAATAATGGTGGAGTTTGTTAAACAACAATAACAACAACAACAAAGATCTGCCTGCAACACATAACAGACCACAGCAGAGTTTTGTTTTTTTTGTCTGCGTATTTATCTGTGTTTTATCTTCTCCGTTGTCTTTTATAAAGGCAGTTTTGCTGAAATATTGGGCTGGTGTTGATGTTTTTTTTTTAATAACCATTTCACTGATCTTATCTCTTGATGCTAATTTCCCTTCATTCTCTTCCTCTTTCTACTTTCTTTATCTGTGACACTACATGAAACATCTCCGCCGTTTTACTCTACTGCAGAGAAACAAACTTTTGCTTTGAAAGAATGAAGAATGTTTCGCGCCTTTAAGTCATTCTAGCCCTCATCTATCTTCTTGAATTCTAGAACAAGAGAAACAGTATTCATCAGCTTCAGTTGACATCTACATCGTCCTATTGTCCATTTTCGTCTAAGGAGACGTTTCTGAAATACGCAGATATCAACCGTTCTGGTGTGTTGCCCAGGCATCATCATCAGAGCAATTCCTCTATGTCTGGCTCTAGCAATGTTTGATTTGCATACTCGGCCATAGTTGGGCAACGTTCACTTTCTCTGAGCTCGCGCTTTCTAACTTCAACTTTGGCACTGATTTCGTCCTCAGATCACGCTGTCGCTATTTCTCAAGAGTTGCTTTCCGCGTGACTCGGTCTTTCGCCAGTCCTTCCCAGACACCACGGTCACAGCCTTATTGTTTTAATGGCATTCGCTGCTTCGCAGTTCAGAGGGAAGAGAACTGTTTCAGAAGGCTATTACTGGACTGCTGGCGGAGACAAATTGGATAACTCTGTGATGAGAAGATGAAAGATTACAGAAACGGGACCTTTCCTGACCTAACAGGGGGCATTTGTGCACTTTCACCGAAGACCAGGTTGGTCTACTCTGGGGGGAGTGGAGTCTGCGAAATCATAGTGGGTTTATCTGTTTCTCGAATGTACAATGTTTTCAACGGAGGTTCCGTGGTGACAGAACGGATGTGTTGATGTTGGGAGCGCATTACATGGTTTCTGAATATGTCGTAATGTCATACTTTGGCATGAAAGGAGTCTGTATCTTTGTCTTCCTTCTTATAACTTTCGAGGATGTTTAAGATTACAAACAGGGATATTCTTACTGGTCATGCCCAGATAAGTTTAATCTCTAAATTTCACCTTGTTAGATTACCTCACTCTGTCGCCCTCTTCTCTCTTGTTTTTGTCTCTGCACAGTTGCTGTTCTTTGATCCTTCAGCCTTTGGTGACTGTTATGTTATTCTTCCAATTTTATGCTACATTCCTATGTTATATTTTCTATGTTCTGTCATTTTTTTCCTGTTATGTTATTTTTATGTTGCGTGATTCTTTCTGTGCTATGTCAGTTTTTCCTACGTTATGCCATTTTTCATGTTTTACATGATTCTTATGTCCTTCTATGATGTGTTGTTAATATGTTATGCTATTTTCTCCATGTTATGTTATCCTTTCCATGTTATGTTATTTTTTTCCTATGCTATTCTTCATATGTTACGTTATAGTCCCAACCAGTCTCACGGGTGATCAGGAAAAGGAGATGGACATATGTTGGCCACTTGATGAGAAGAAATGAGCAGAGAATCCCAAAACAAGCTATCAAGTGGAACACAACAGGCCGAAGAAAAAGGGGCAGACCGCGTGAAACTCTGAAGAGAACATTATTAAGAGAGGCCAAGTTAACAGGCATAAAATCCTTTGATGAGGTTGAAAGACTCGCCGAAGACAGGAAAAATTGGCGAACTACTTTGCGAGCCCTATGTGACGTCTAACGGCACGGGAAGGATATAAGATATAAGATAAGATAAGTCCCTAATTTATGTTATTATTGATATGGTATGATATTCTTTCTATAATTCCAGTTTTGTTTTCGTACTGAATCAAAATCCTCTTTTAGTCACTTCGAACTAGACTGCTACTGTTATCTGCTCTAAACACCACAGATCTATTTACCTTATATTAGACTCCAGTCACCTCATATCTAGACTCTGATCACCTTATACTAGACTCCAGTCACCTCATGTCTAAACTCTGATCATCTTATACTAGACTCCAATCACTTCACTCCACAACTCTCATCACTTTATACTAGACTCCAATCACCTCACTCCACAACTCTCATCACCTTATACTAGACTCCAATCACCTCACTCCACAACTCTCATCACCTTACACTAGACTCCAATCACCTCACGCCACAACTCTCATCACCTTATACTAGACTCCAGTCACCTCGCTCCACAACTCTGATCACACTTAACCTTGCCTCTAGTTTTATCTCTTAAATTTCTTTGACCTGATTATTGGAGTCCCTATAATCCTAGATATTTAACGATCCGGAGATCCAGTTACCTTCCTGTCCTATCTTCGCTCTGGACACTGGACAACTCTGCTTGATTCTACCAGCATTCACATTTTTAGCACAGATGACAGATCGAAGGTTGAAGAGATAGAGATAGAAAAAAGAGAAGATGTTTGATGGTTTGAGGAAAAATTGGAAGGGGTGGAGAGTTTTGAATATTCATTGGATCGTTACTAATTAATAATGGAGATACAATGAGGGAAATTAAAAGGAGGTCATCTATCGCTCTTCAGAAGTAAAACAACTAAAGAATCTGTGGAGAGGAACAGACAGAACTACAAAAATAAGATTTTTAAGGGCATACATCTTTCCAATCGCAAAATATGCATGTGAGACCTGGACACTTAACAAAACAGCTGAGAAACACATAAATAGTCTTTTAATGGCAATGCTACAGAAGAGTTCTTCAAATATCATTGACAATTAAAAGAACAAATATATCCATACTACAAGAACTTAATATTGAAGAAGGCTGGCTAGTAAAGAGGATTAAACAGAGAAAACTTAAATATCTTTGGACACATTAAACATCATGAGAATTTAGAGAAGACCGTCTTGGAAGGGTACATAATGGGAAAAAGGAGAGGAAGACCAATGCGAAGATGGCTGCAAGAGGTCGTTGATAATCTGCAAATGGATGCATCAGCAGCAGGCCATCTTGCTTACAACCGAAAGGCATACAGAAGAGCTGTTACGGAGGTAAAGTTCCGCAAGGGACATGCAAATGACTGATTGGCTTAACGCTCTAGGCAAGGTCAGCCACAAGGGTAAATACTTTAACTTTTATAAATCAGTGTCCCTGAAAGGGCAGTTTTGAGCTACTCTAAGGTCTGCGGCAAATACACCTGCTTTACTGGATTATTGGTAACACAGACCTTGGTTACACGCCAGTATTATCAAGCTGTGAATTATCAACAGATAAGTGAAGAATGGAAGTACATAGACATGTTACCAAAGGCGATGTGCACTAAGCGAGAAGATCAGCTCAAAAGTCTATAGACATTCGAACAACCAGATTCGACGAAAGTGGACAACCGGCTTCAAGTCTAGTCCGCGCTGTAACCACGCTGGGTGACGTCGATGAGGATGACTTGGCAGAACAGAGGTTGATCTGATACCCCCTTCGTCTGACATCCCATAATTTTGTTCTCAAGACAGGCTGTTAACATTGTCGATGTCTTAAGTGTGGGTTCTTGCGTCGGTCCTGTCTGTCGGTGGAGTTAATATTTCGACATTTGTAGAGTTCTGGGTTTATTTTCCCTCTTGTAGCGTGCTGGTCGAATATTTCTTGTGATTACGATTGTTACATTTTTTTAGTAATTTTTGTAACAATTAATTTTTGGATAGTTTTTTTTCCATACTGTTTCCTGTTCTTTCTTTCTTTCTTTTTGTCTCTCTCTCATTCTTTCTTTCTCTCTCTTGCTTTCTTTCTTTCTTTCTTCTTTCTTTCTTTTTGTCTCTCTCTCTCATTCTTTCCTTCTTTCTTTCTTTCTCTTTTTTTCTTTCTTTATCTCTTTTTTCTTTCTTTCTTTCTTCCTCTTTCTTTCTTTCTTACTTTCTTTCCCTCTCTTTCTTTCTTTCTCTCTTTCTTTCTTTCTTTCTTTCTTTCTTTCTACCTTGGATGTCCAACCATTGCCCTCAAGAATCTCAGTAACAGTATGTGGAAATCGAATGGCGGGTCACACATATAAATCGACTAACTTTCGCTACATTACCTAAAAAGAAAATTAGAAACACTGAATTAGGAATGAAAGGTGAATTGATTATTTTAAAATTTGTCTTTCACGTCTTCTGACAGTGTTTTAACAGTTTAAAAAAAAAGGCTTTCGTAAAATTTCATCAAAGAAATGACACTTTCATACAACCCACTCAGGCCGCAAAAAAGGCCTCGCGGACCACCAACTGGACACCCTTGCCTTTAGACTATTCTAAACTAATCTTCTTCAGTCTGTAGACCAGTGTTTCTGAAACTTTTCTTGGTCATGGACCCGCCCCTTTCTTCGTCTTGAGAGCAGCCGGTGGATCCCTCACTAAAAACGAGGCGATAAACAGAACTCAGATGGGAGACAACCCATTTGCATATCCACGAACCCCTTCCCCCCTTACCCGCTCCAAAAAATCCTTCCGTTAACCCACTGACGTAGACAACTTCTGTAGACCATAAACATTTAAGATCACTCATTCAGTGTTGAACGGCATACAAAGATCCGGTCTTTCTAGAATGCTACAGGGGGCAGATAACCAACGCCAAAAAAAGGGGACAGCAGCAACGAAAGCATTAGTTTCAGAAGTTGAGAAACGAGACGGGACCCTGCGCTAGATAAGTCAGTAATAACATCACAGGGCTGTTGTCAATGTTTAGCGTGTATCACAGGAAAGCTGTAGACATGTGATATGACAGAGGGGGAGATAAATCTGTCAAATATAGCAGAATATGCACACAAACTTTCCAGCGTCTGATTACATGACATTGAAAGATTAAGACCATTAACTTAGAAGAGTGATCGTATAGGAGTTTAGAGCACTCGTTTCTCATCTTTTGGCTAAGATCAAAGTGTAGTTCTACGCTCTGTAGAATGTACACTTTGTTATTTTGGAACAAACGAGAAGCTTGAGGCCTGCCCTGCACATTGAATGCCGGGGGGTAAGGTCCACATCTCGTTACGGGTGGGCCCGGTTTGCAGTACCACCGGGTCACGGCCTGTTGTTTTCGTCGTCTTAAAAAAAAAAAAAAGGTTACATGAGGTCGAGTCCACAAATTCTTTAAAAATGTGGATTGAAAATAAAAAAAAACTTTGCTGGGGGTGAGAGGGGGGGGGGAGAGGGGGAGGGAAGTTAAAACCATTAGCGTCCACAATCCGTGGCTCCTACTCTTCGTAGAAGCCCTAATCCAGCAGTTTCAAAGTACCCAAACAGCGGCCCCCAATCAATATCTTTTTCTCAGACACACTTATATCAGCTCTGTAAATAACAGATTTGATTGTAAGCACGTGTAACGAGAAGACGTAATGCGAGGAGTGCATACAGTCCCGTCCATGTATATACTAGTTTATACATTTTATTATCACAGCTTTACCTCTGTGGCTTCGTCGTGTATAGTTATATACTTAGCTTTATATACATCTACACTAATTATTCGTGTGATACGATCGTCCTGTATACGGCGGCGGTAGGATATGAACACTTCTAAGGTGTAAAAACCTCGAAAAAACATTTACTAGTCAGTTCGGATTTGGCGGTCGGTGGGAGAGCTTCGTTCGCGTGGACTGTATTGTTCCTAAAAACGAAAATAAAAAAGTGTTCCAGTATGAAATAGTTTTTTGGAAAGACATACGATGAGATAGAATCATTCAAGGAAGGTGGAAAAGGGGGGGGGGGATGAGGGAGGGAGATACTTTTTTTTCTCCAACACGCTATTTCATTTTTTAAAGCATATGGAGTTCATCCATTCATTCATTCATTCATTTGCATGTCCCTTGCGGAACTTTGCCTCCCTAACAGCACTCCTGTAGGCCTCTCGGTTGTGAGCAAGATGGCCTGCTGCTGTTGCATCCATTTCCAGATCGTCAACGATGTCTTGCAGCCATCTTCGTCTTCGTCTTGGTCTTCCTCTTTTTCTTTTTCCCATTATGTATCCTTCCAATACGGTCTTCTCTAAATTATCATGACGTTTAATGTGTCCAAAATATTTCAGTTTTCTCTCTTTAATCCTCTTCACTAGCCAGCCTTCTTCAATATTAAGCTCTTGTAGTATAGATATATTTGTTCTTTTTTGTGCCCACGATATTTGGAGAACTCTTCTGTAGCATTTACATTCAAAGGCATTTATGCTTCCACAGTCGGTTGTTTCATACATTCTTCTGCAATATTCCTTCCATTTTTCTAGAATTTCCTCTGTCTCTGTCAGGGTATTCCCCATCTCATCACAAATTACATTTAGCTTAGGTGTGACATTTCTCGTCAATATCTTCATTTCTTTAAACATTTCACTATCTCTTCCACACTTCTGATGTTCTTCTATTCTTTCACAACAATCTTGTACGTATTGTTTTTTGTCTTTTCTTATGTTTCTTCGTACTTCTTTTGTTAAAGTTTTATATTTATCTTTGTTGTTGTTTGTCACTTTCCATTGCGTCTTCATTTCTCTACATCGTTTTATCAGTTCTAGTGTACCTGCTGTGATCCATCTATTCTTTTGTGTTTTTCTTTACTGGAACCATGTCTTTAGCTGTTGTTACTAAGATATCTTTGGCCTGTATAGCCAATTCATCTGGTGTCATCTCCTCCTGTACAGTCATCAGGATTTCGAAACGGTTCTTCACTTCTATACCGTATATATATATATATATATATATATATATATATATATATATCCTTTGTAAAACTGAACCATAATCTTCTATCTATCTTTATTACTAGAAACATTTTTATCTCAGCCGTCATTTCTCTTGTTTGTAAATTTAACGTTAGTTTAAAATTATGAACTCCCACGTTTGGGCCAAATGCATATAAAAACAGTAAAGTAAAAGGTAAAATTCCCTTCGGCACATAAAAGTGTGATGCAGCCAGTATCACGTCTTGATACCGTATTTATACCGAAACACAAAAATTAGGCCATTTAAACGGCTTATAGTATAATAGTATAAAAAGTGTTTTAACTCTTTCCACTCGCGCGAGCCCTATAAGGATCTTTGCGGTATGACAATTCCACCCTCGAGAGCCCTACATGGCATTATAGTTTCTTTCGTTGAAAACACGATGTTACTTTTCATTTAACCAGTTAGAACTCTTCTGAATTCAAAGTTAAACTAGTGTTTTAATCATGGGGGATAAAGACGCCATTTTGAATACATAGATGGGGGTAAAATTCAAGTTTATTTCGAGATTGAGTGGTAGAATGGTCACACCGACCGACTAGATCTAGCTTACCATATGTGTTTCCAGTAGCTGTAGATCTGTTAGATTTATCTGATGTCACAAACATCCATAAATATTGATTTTTCTGTGTTGAATTTAAAAAAGTCAAGTGCATCGTCTACGCTTATCGGTTATTCCCCTTTTCCAGTCACTCCGTAGTCTATCTCTCGCCGTTCTTCTAACCTTCCATCTGAGAACAATCAGATAATTTCACTTTAACACTCCTCATTTTCAAACACACTCTGCTCTGCTTCCTTACTCCATGGATCGCATCTCACAGGGACCAAACTTTGCAGTGGTAATGTTATTGACAAAGTTACTTGAGGCATTGCTAACTTCCTTCCGGCCGCCATTACTAACCGGAAGCACTTTCCTGCTTCTTCGTCCTCGTCTTTCTTTCTACTCCTTCCTGTTTCATCAGAGAGGCATTAGTCTGGCTGCCCCGAGAGTACCGTCCATTATGATGTTATTATTATGTTAGTGTTAATTAGATGTTTGTTTTTCTATTCATTGTTTGTCGTCTTCATTTTCTGCGTTATTGTAATACTCGCCTCCGTCTTTCTCAACTTTAACTGTTAGTGTTGGGAGCACTCGTCGCTGTTTTTTGTCATAATTTGTATCCTTTTGTCCATTGAATACAGGCCGTGCTGGAATATGGCTGTTTCATACTTTACTTTGTGCCGTACTTGATGTTTCAAATATTTTTTTTCTATGTCCATGCCGCTTTGCCATTCCACTAATAAATATTTTTCTGTTCGCCTACTTCTTCTTCTGTTCCCCTCGAATTTTCCAGTGATTTCTAAGTTCTCTAACTCCCGTCTTCTCACGACATGTCCAAAAATTCCGATTGTCTCTTTTTCTTATCATTTTAACCAGTTTTTCGTTGTTCTGAAACTTCTTTGAGGACCTCTTCGTTTGTTTTGCTGTCCGTCCGGAGTATGTGTTGCATCGTTTTTTCCCCCTCTAGAACCACATCTCTGTTGCTTTCAATTAATTTATCATCATGTTGTTAATTTTCCAAAGTTCTGACCATATAGTGCTTAGTATAGCACTGTAACACTTGTTGTTTAAGGACATTTCCTTATGTGTTAGTACTTTCTGTTCTGTCATAAAAAGTTGTCTTTCCCTTTCCCCTGTTCGTGATTTGACTTGATTGCGTGAGTGTGCTTACCATATTGTTGTTACGAGGTAAATGAATTATATCTTTGTGTCAGTGTTTAGCTGCTTGACAGGATGCTACACTTTGGTATATTTGTTCTTGATATTACCATTGATCCTGTGCTCCTTAATCCTCTCTTATTTCTGTCTTTAATAACCTCGTTCACTAGTTTCCCTAAAGTACTTTCACATTGCATTAGTATTGTTTTAAATCACAGCTGTTTGTAATAACTTAGCTTTTCGTATCCTATCTATCTATCTATCTATCTATCTATCTATCTATCTATCTATCTATCTATCTATCTATCTATCTATCTATCTATCTATCTATCTATCTATCTATCTATCTATCTATCTATCTATCTATCTGTCTATCTGTCTGTCTGTCTGTCTATCTATCTTTCTATCTATCTATCTATCTATCTATCTATCTATCTATCTATCTATCTATCTATCTATCTATCTATCTGACTTATCTTTGGAATGGCCATGTTAGTCACAAACCGTCTCATCCTATAGTTTGTGTGTGTGTAAAGAACAGTAATCTTGATCGTGTTATCATTTCCGTCTATCTATCTATCCATCCATCCATCCATCCATCCATCCATCCATCCATCCATCCATCCATCCATCCATCCATCCATCCATCCATCCATCCATCACACAGCACACATTAACGGACATATTTTTTTTCATTTCCTTTCTCTAGACTTTCTTTTGAATTGTGTTTCCTCTGTTGCCTGTATCAGTTTATCTTGCGCGACTGAAAAGTCCACTCATTTACCCTCTTTGGTGGAAATGCGCGCTGGATCTGTGTGTCTGTTTTCAGAACAATCGTTCCCTTCTTTCAAATCAATCCGTAACTTCTCAAGTTCTGAGCTATAAAGGGATGTTGTGTTTTGTCCAAATGTTCGACCTATGTTTAATACTTTCTTTAGATCAAGATGCATTCATGAATCTACTGTTGAGCAACGTGAGCGTGGAGGATGGGGCTGGTGCTCACGCTTTCAATCAACTGGTGCGCGTCGGAGAAGAAAGGAAATAACTGTTATTGTACGTCCAGAGTGCAATGATGATAGCACAAGTCATACACCATAAACATGTCAGTGATTATATTATGCAATTATTTCTTACTTTCCTTCTTCTTCCCCTTCCTCTTCTTCTTCTTCTTCCTTATCCTCCTCCCTCCTTCTTCTTTCTCTTCTTCTTTTCCTTATCCTTCTTCTTCCTTCTTATTCTTAATCTTTCTCTTCTTCGTTTTCTTCTTCCTCCTCTCCCCTTCTTTTTCTCCCTCCTCCTCCGCTTCCTCCTCCTCCTCTTCTTCTTCTTCTTCTCCTCCTCCTCCCCCTTCTCCTCCTGATTCTTCTTCTTCTTATTCCTCCTCCCTTTTTTCTTCTTCTTCTTCTTCCTCCTCCTCCTCCCCTTCCTCCTCGTCCCCTTCCTCCTCCTCTTCATCTTCTTTCTCTTCTTCTCCTCATCCTCCTCTTTCTTCTCCTCTTGCTCCTTCTTCTCCTCCTCCCCCTTCTTCTTCTTCTACCTCCGTGGAACTGTGAGCTGATGTACTTTTGCAGCCGATGTCCGTGAGGTAGTTGAGGGACAGCATCGCCTGTGGGTGGGAGCAGGTGATGGCAGATTTTTGTTTCATTACCTGAGTGGAGCTAAACGGCAGGGTTCGTGCAGTATTTCTTTAGGAGCTCCACCACCATGAGGACTATGACTATCCCTGCCCCTTTAGGCACGCTAGGCCTGAAGAGGTGTGACAATGACACTAGTTCACCAGCACTGACTCTAGCATGTCAGCTATGGCTCGTTCCATGTTACTGAGGAATACCTTCATACAAATGTCTACTTACTCTAAGGTGATATTGTCGATATCTCTGCTGTTCGACTTCCCTTTAACCAGCTCCAGGCACGGTCAGGTACCAAATTTTTACAGTTTGGCTGATTAGGGGCACTTCCTGAAGGAAATGCGTGACCTACTGCGAGCATTATAATCTATTCCACTAACTACTTCGCTACCAACGCAACCTTGTTAGTAAAAGATTTTCCCGTCTTGGAGGGGCTATAACTTTTCATAGACATCAGCCCTGTTTGAGAACCACAGATTCCCACTTTGGAAGTCGAATATGCTGATGATGGTTCGCTCGTTTTTTTTCTTTTCAGAGCAAAACTAAAATTCAGAAGTCACCATCATGGGTTGGGGGGAATCATTATCCCTTCCCCCCCCCCCCCCAGCTACAGCAGAGGAACAGCCTGCTGTAGGGTCACGACTCTGAGGTAGTATTAGATGATCTTGACCCCTGCTATTTGGCATGGTCTCAAACAGCAATCTTTTTACTCCGCTCATTTCTTACACCCTCCTTGTTTGCTGTCCTTTCCTTTCCTCCGGTATTCATTTTCCCCTCGTGTCCCATAATTCATTTTCCCCTTCCCTAATCCTTGGTAGTTCCCGAGAAAGTCTTGCGAAGACAAATATTTGAACGCAAAGACCACAGTCAATCTGTCTCCAGCCTCTAATTTAATCTTTACCCCGTGACTGGTTTTTTTTTGGTTGTTTTTTAAAAAAAAAAATATTTTCTTCTAACCATTTTTTCCCAGTTAAGGAACATTTCTGTTAGAGGAATTTCATAACATTGATTTTTTGTTCTAGAGAGAATTTTGTTTTTGAAAAGAAAATTCAGTCTGTTTGAATTAAGGAGTTTATTAAAGACAAGTTTGGCTGGTTCATTTTGGCAAAAGAAAAAAGGGAATCTGACATTTCGAACTTTGCTTCAGTTTGGCCAATGGATGTAGACTTTCGTATTTCAGAAAGTTATAATGGCTCTTTGTGTGTTAGTAGACATTTCTCAGGTTGGTTGATGTTTTACTTCTTAGCCATAGATTTTCTTTTTTTACTTTGTTATTTTCGATTTGTGGAAGACCATATAGAGAAATATAGAGAAACAGAGAAATCTCTAACTCAAGCTCAGAATCTATAAATCCTGTTTTCGCTCCATTTTTACTGCAAGCAGTCGAAACACGGAGAACCAACTGGAGAATGGGAACAGGATTAAGAGGATTGGAAAGAGGACGCCCTAGGAAAATTCTAGGAGTGCACTTCGAAGAACACGCGACAAACAAGGAAATAACCAAAATATTGGGCACTGAGAACATTACTAAAGAAGTCAGTAGACGAAGATGGAAATAACTGGGCCACATACTACGAAAAAGGAGAAAACAAGACGCCACTCTGGCGCCCTGACTTTGGACACCTCAAGGGAAAAGAAAGAGGGGCGGACCATTGGGGACATGGAGACGCACAATACGGGAAGAACTAAAGGATATGGGAAAGACATGGTTTGAGGTATCCCGACTGTCTTGCCTGTGGATCCTTTTTTTTTTTTTGATGCCTTGTGCTCCATTGGGAGTACAGAGGGCTGATTATGATGATGATGATGATATATTTCTAGATGAGTGTTTCCCAACCTTTAGTGCATCCTTTTTCACCATAACTCAGCATATTAATAATCCTCACCTAACACCCTCCCCCCCCTATCTCTCTCTTCGATAATTGTCTGGCTCAAAAGGTACATTTCAAACCACATACAAATAATATTCCAAGAACCTGAGTCCACCAATCCACCCGAAATCCTTAAATTTCACCCCCCCCCCCCCCGCCTTTTCCTCCTACTGCTTTCCGCCTCTGAGAATCCCTGTTCTAGGATATCCAGAAACTGGAACGGGTCTGATCGCTCTTTCGTCGGTTAGTGCACCGCAGCTGATTGAGCTTTGAAATATCGTGCTTTACTTCCAATACTCTACAGAAGGTTGTGTACCTCCATACAAGGTGGTTGCCCCGATGGTGCGAGCCAGACAAAAGGTGTTGCGTTGTCTCTAAGGATTAAAATCAGGTGTCACTGGAAAAATCCTGCATTTTCAGTGTAAAAATCTTGTTATACTCAATGTTTTAGAACATTCTTTTCAATGTAGAAATTGACTCAACTCACGTGTCACTGGAAAAATCCTTGCATTTTCAGTGTAGAAATCTTGTTATACTCAGAGTTATAGAACATTCTTTTCAATGTAGAAATTTTGTTATACTCAAAGTTATAGAACATTCTTTTCAGTGTAAAAATTGATTAAACTCACGTGTCACTGGAAAAATCCTTGCATTTTCAATGTAGAAATCTTGTTATACTCAAAGTTACAGAACATTCTTTTCAATGTAAAAAAAAAATCCTGTTGTACTCAAAGTTACGGAACGTTCTTTTCAGCGTAGAAATCTTGTATCAGCCAAGAGCCTGGAAAAACCTTTCAGTGGATAAATCTTGAACTATTCAAGGGCGTGGAACTTTTGAAGAAATCCGTGATATCAGGACACGCGTTTCAACACACAGAAGAAGCGGGGATTCATATAGTGAGGTCTATTTGACGATGAATGGTACAGGGGACAGCCAGGATGGAGGATGCTATTCGTGAAATCTTAAAACTGACATCAGTCGTGACTTCCAAACACCAGAACTTTTCACTGGAGCAGGACCGGCAGAGAGGAAGGCAGAACAAGAACATCTTACATAAATACGTCCCACAAATAGACGTCAGAACAAGAAAATCTTACATAAATACGTCACACCCATAGACGTCAGAACAAGAAAATCTTACATAAATACGTCACACCCACAGATGTCAGAACAAGAAAATCTTACATAAATACGTCCCACCCACAGATGTCAGAACAAGAACATCTTACTTAAATATGTCAGGGTAAAATCATCTTATATAAATACGTCACACCCAAGGTCGCAAGAGCAAGAACATTTTAAATAAATACGTTTCACCCGTATACGTCACAACAAGGACATCATACATAAATACGTCCCACCAACAGATGTCAGAGTAAAATCATCTTACATAAATACGTCCCACGCACAGATGTCAGAGCAAGAACATCTTAGACAAATACGTCCCACGCACAGATGTCAGAGCAAGAACATCGTACACAAATACGTCCCGTCCGGAGACGTCCACATTCCACGACTTGCGCAAATGTCCCTGACCTTGCCGGTAATAATAAAAAAAAAAAACAAATCCGGCCATAGATCTTTCATCTGAACTTTGCCCGTTCTTGTATGCACGTGCATAAATGACTCGTATTAATCTTCAACGCCCAGATCATGAGCACTTTAGTTCGAAAGAGGAAAGAGGAGAGAGTGGTGTTAATTTATGGAGAGACCGGGTCAAGAGGAAAGGGCGGGGGGTTGGGTTGGAGAAGGGGAGGGATAGAAGAACTCTGTCTGCCGGACGCACACTGATGGAAGCAAGATCCAGGAAGATGAAATTCTGTTTTTTTTTTAAGTCTTCAGATACGTTCATTTATTAAAAAAAAAAAACTCTATTATTGCTCTTTACAATGTTAAAAAAAAGAGAGTGAGTATCGGAGGGAGAGAGGACATATTTTCATACATTTGTTGGTAGGACCACGAGAACTTTGGAAGAAGTTTCCTTTTTTTTTTCTGAGAACAGGGGAGGAAAACTGGGGAGGGTAGAAGAAAGAGGTCAATAAAGGAAACAACAAAAAAGAGATATTCAAAGGCTGAGAGGTACTTGGTAAAGAGGTAAGCTTATTTTAAGCGAAAAAAAATACACCACAATAACTGAAGATAAGTCATCAAATGTTATGTACATTCTATGCTCCTTTCTGATATACAAGCTGGGAGTCATCAAATGTTGTGTATATTCTATGCTCCGTTCTGATATATAATCTGAGAGTCATCAAATGTTATATATATTCTACACTCCTCTCCTATATACAAGCTGAGAGTCGTCAAATATTACGTATATTCTTTGCTCCTCTCCTATATACAAGCTGAGAGTCGTCAAATATTACGTATATTCTTTGCTCCTCTCCTATATACAAGCTGGGAGTCATCAAATGTTACTTTTATTCTACACTCCTCTATGGTGTAAAAGTTTGAACATTAAATGTGAACACGAAAAAGAAAATCGACGTTCCACAAATGTGGTTATACAGGAAAAAAAAACTCGAATTTCATAGACAAACAAAAAACCCACTGAACTCAACTGGAAGAATAATAACAAATAAGAGAACGTACTAAAACCACACAACTGAAATTTTGCACTCATATCAAGAAATATAATACAAACCACACTAGAGGGAAAACTAGAAGGTTAATACGACAACAACGACACAGAATGGTGGACACGACTAAAAATAGACTAGATGGAACTTGACATAGAATGGTGGACACTACTAAAAATAGAATAGATGGAACTTGACATAGAATGGTGGACACTACTAAAAATAGAATAGATGGAACTTGACATAGAATGGTGGACACTACTAAAAATAGAATAGATGGAACTTGACATAGAATGGTGCACACTACTAAAAATAGAATAGATGGAACTTGACACAGAATGGTGGACACGACTAAAAATAGACTAGATGGAACTTGACATAGAATGGTGGACACTACTAAAATAGAATAGATGGAACTTGACATAGAATGGTGGACACCACTAAAAATAGACCAGATGGAACTTGACATATAATGGTGGACACCACTAAAAATAGAATAGATGGAACTTGACATAGAATGGTGGACACCACTAAAAATAGAATAGATGGAACTTGACATAGAATGGTGGACACCACTAAAAATAGAATAGATGGAACTTGACATAGAATGGTGAACACCACTAAAAATAGACTTGATGGAACTTGACATAGAATGGTGGACACCACTAAAAATAGAATAGATGGAACTTGACATAGAATGGTGGACACCACTAAAAATAGACTTGATGGAAGTTGACATAGAATGGTGGACACCATTAAAATAGACTAGATGGAACTTGACATAGAATGGTGGACACCACTAAAAATAGACTTGATGGAACTTGACATAGAATGGTGGACACCACTAAAAATAGACTAGATGGAACTTGGCATAGAATGGTGGACACCATTAAAATAGACTAGATGGAACTTGACATAGAATAGTGGACACCATTAAAAAGACTAGATGGAACTTGATAAAGAATGGTGGACACCATTAAAATAGACTAGATGGAACTTGACATAGAATGGTGGACACCATTAAAATAGACTAGATGGAACTTGACATAGAACGGTGGACACCACTAAAAATAGACTTGATGGAACTTGACTGAGTACACTGTAAAAACGAAGGACAGAGCACGCTGCTGGGAACCAACTGCAGCCAATCTTCAGTGAGAAGACGGCACAGGATGATGATGAAGCTTATTCTCAGCTTGATCAACACACAGACTGGTGTAGACAGACAACAAGTAAACACGCACAGCTGGTAATGATGCAGGAAAACTCCAGTCTATCTATATGTGTCAACACAGGGACCCGAGTACAGAGACCTTCAAGTGTTTAAATGCATTGCAAAGTATACTAAAAACTTTTCAGATAAATAAATGGAATACAGACAGACAGACAAGCAATCAGACAAATAGACAGACAAACAGACAGACAGACAGACAGATAGATAGATAGATAGATAGATAGATAGATAGATAGATAGACAGACAGATAGATAGATAGATAGATAGATAGATAGATAGATAGATAGATAGATAGATAACAGCTTTATAAGTTCCTTGATATGGTATAAATCATAAACGAAATATGAAAGATAGTTCTAAAAAAATGAATGAATGAACGCATAAAGGACAAACAAAAAACAAAACAAAAAAAAAAGATAGAGAGCCAAAAACAAAACCGTAAAGACAGAAATGGGAAAAAAGGACATGGAAATAAGAGATAAAGGACATAAAGAAGAGAAAAGAAAACTGAATCGATAGATTAAATCAGTTCAAAGTACCTAATTTGCAACAAGTCGCAACAGCAATGGAAATGTGACAAATTAAAAACTAGGATTTCCTTGGGAGATCCAGACCGCCCAAACAATAATGAAACGCAAATAATAAAATAAAAATAAAAAAACGGGGAAAAAGAAACGAGACAAAACATTCTCCTTGTTTTTTTCTTCTTTAAATGAGAACTTCAGAATTTATTTGTGGGGCGAATTGGTGGAGATTGGAGAGATTACAGCAATAACCTTTAGTCATCAAGGTCACAAGTCGGCACCGCCGAATCGTGGCGGCAGAGAGGCCAAATTATTTGTTTCGTAGTGGAATAAATATTGCGTGTTGGTTCGGCTTTTTAACATTTTTATCTCCCCCCCCCCCCTTTCACATGCTTGTTGCTTGTTGGCCAAGAGGGAGGGAAGAGGGAACGATACGCCGTTAGTTTCAGTGTGGGAAGTCGGAGGGAGGGGGTGGAGGTGGTGGAAGAAAAGAGGACAGAATCACAAGAGATGGCCGGGACTGGAGAGAGAGAGAAAGAGAGAGAGAGAGAGGGGGGGGGGGGGAGAGAGACAGTCGCTGGTAAACGATCACTGCCGAGGAAATCTTCAACTAGTGTCCACGGTTTGAAAGCCCCGCATGTGAATTTGTGGGGCCCCTGAAACCATTGATAATTTCCCACCCAGTAACCCTCTCCCCCAGGTCCAAAAAAAAAACCAACCCCCATCCCTCCAGCAAAGTTTTTTTGTTTACATAGTATTATATTAAAAAATACACCTTCCAGATTATTCGTAATACGATAACTTACAGGCCCGTGCTCTTTATAGCGCAGGACTTCATATATTGATGCCAACCAAACTCTTTGTTGGGTCGTGGGGGAGGAGGGTTGGGAAGGGTCTACTAGGGTCCGCAGACCCCCATGCTGGGAATATATGGACTATGAGACCACTCTGTAGAAGTGCTCATTCATTCATTCGTTCATTCATTTGCATGTCCCTTGCGGAACTTTGCCTCCCTAACAGCTCTCCTGTAGGCCTCTCGGTTGTGAACACGATGGCCTGCTGCTGATGCATCAATTTGCAGATCATCAACGATGTCTTGCAGAAATCTTCGCCTTGGTCTTCCCTCTCTTTCTTTTCCCCATTATGTACCCTTCCAAGACGGTCTTCTCTAGATTGTCATGACGTTTAATGTGTCCTTCATAGGACATGCAATGAGAAGAGGGGGCATTGAAAATATTATAACAACAGGAAAAATAGAAAGAAGAAGATCAAGAGGAAGACCAAGAGAAATGATACTGGACAGTCTGACGGGATGGTGTGAGAGGAGATCACCAACTGAACTGATGGCCTGCGTGAAGGATCGGATACTGTGGAGAAGCATAATAGCCAACGCCATTCGGCACGGCACATGATGATGATGATGAAGATGAATGTATCCAAAATATTTAAGTTTTCTCTATTTAATCCTCTTTACTAGCCAGCCTTCTTCACATTAAGTTCTTGTAGTATGGACATATTTGTTCTTTTTTTGTGTCCATAATATTTCTGTAGCATTTACATTCAAAAGCATTTATGTGTTTCTCAGGTACTGCATTCATATCGACCAAGAAGAACACAGAGAAGTTCCTATAGTGACGTGGAAATTCACCCCACAGCAATTTCATGTCTTTCACTGCCAGTAAAAAAATTATAATAAACACGGCAGCCATATTTTTAACCTGGAAATGACCGGAGGCCTAAAGTAAGTTTATGTAGTAATTTAAAACGTGAGCTATTCAAAGCGAAAACCAAAAACATTTTGAATCAGCTTTCTTTAATTTGCTTATTTTATTTATTTATGTATTGTAATACTTTACAAGACAGTCAGAATGTGGTTTACAGAACGGGGAAAAAAAGGGTAAAATTCCCGTTTCCGTTAAGGTATATTGAGGATATAGTGTTGGGTCTGTATTTCCAAGACCTTCAGCTCATGAAAGTGTGATATGGGTAGTATCACGCCCGGCCCCATTTTCCTTTACAGATTTCTGTGAACCATCGCTTTTGAGGTGGGATGTGTACGGCTTCGATCCGAAATGTAATAGTTCATCATCATCATCAGGTGCCGTGGCGATTGGCGTTGGCTATTATGCTTCTCCAGAGTACACTATCCTTCATGCAGGCCATCAGCTCAGTTGGTGATCTCCTCTCACACCATCCCGTCAGACTGTCCGGTATCATTTCTCTTGGTCCTCCTCTTGATCTTCTTCCTTCTATTTTTCCTGTTGTTATAATATTTTCAATGCCCCCTCTTCTCATTGCATGTCCTATGAAAGTATATTGTCTCTCTCTCTCTCTTATCTTTTTGACAAGGTTTTTTTGTCTCGCCAGCTCTTCTCGTACATTCTTCATTAGTTATTTTTGCTGTCCAGGGGATTCGCAACATTCTTCTAATAAACCACATTTCTGCTGCTTCCAATGATTTTTGTGCAGACCTGCCTATTGTCCATGATTCACTTCCATATAACAAGATAGGTTCAATATAGCATTTTAGGACTCGTTTTTTTACATTCATTGATAAGGATGTGTTGATTAATATGTTTCTCATGATCTGAAATGCAGTCTTTGCTTGGCCTATTCTGTTCCTAATTTCTGTTCTGCATTTCCCATCTGAAGTTATTACTGCTCCAAGGTATTTGAATTTCTGCACCTGCTTTAGAATAGTTCCATTTAATTTTATACTGCATGTTGGTGGATTCTGTTTCTTAGATATAACCATAGTCTCTTTCTTTTTGATGTTCAAACTAAGGCCTTTCTGTTCACTTTCTTTGGCGACTTTATCCAAGAGGTTTTGCAGGTCTTGTTGATTCTCAGCTATCAGTACTGTGTTGTCAGCATACCGAAGGTTGTTAATATTGTATCCTCCAATTTTTATGCCTGGTTCTGTGATGATCGTTGTTAGAATATTCTCGATGTACAGAGAAAAAAGGTCTGGAGATAGTACACATCCTTGTAAAGTGTTGTTCCAGGGTTAATGTAGGAGGCACGCTCGGGTTTTGAGAACCTGTGTCGTAGTACATATGAATTGTAGTTGCATATATATATATTGGAAAGATTGGCTGTTCCAGCGATGATCTCTACCTGTGCCCAATTCATATGATGTCATTTCGATGTAAGTTTGATCTAAGTTTTGATGTAATTTGTGCAGTAATGTGCGAATTGTTTGTAAGTGAAGTTCCTTTTAGCTGTTCAAGTGTCGAAACGAGATTATGTGTGATATCAATGTTTTTGGTTCTAACTGCTGTGGTCATGCATTTCGTTTTTGCTACTGACTGCTTCAGATGCAGTGTATTCACAATGATTATTATATGCATCTTGTTTATATGTCTATTGCAATGTACATTAATCGTCTTAACATTATGAATGAGATAATTATATGCATCTTGTTGATATGCCCATTGCAATGTACATTAATCGTCTTAACATTATGAATGGGATTATTATATGCATCTTGTTGGTATGCCCATTGCAATGTACATTAATCATCTTAATATTATGAATGGGATTATTATATACATCTTGTTGATATGCCCATTGCAATGTACATTAATCATCTTAACATTATGAATGGGATTATTAAATGCATCTTGTTGATATGCCATTTGCAGTGCACATTAATCATCCTATGATTACGCTATGCGTGAAGGTGTAGGCTGCAAGAATTCTTTCAAGTCCTAATTGCTTGAAGTAGTGTGAATCATATTTCATCCTTGTAGATGTTGGCACGAAAAGTTATTGCATGTTATGTTTCTTGTAGATGTTGGCACGATAAATTTTTGCACGTTATGTTTCATTTAGATGTTGGCACGAAAAGTTATTGCTATGTTTCATGTATTTTCGTGATGAACTTCCAGCAGAAGATATGCAGTTAGAGTTGAATAAATACTCGAAAACATGTGTTATAATGTAATGTTTGCGCGTGGAGGCCTCATGATGTGTAGGCCACAGATTAATGTGATTTTTCACGAGTTTTCAATTTATAAACACTGCTGGCCAGCTGTTGTTCATTGTCGCATTATATGAGGCCTGAGATGATTAATGAACTTTGAATCATTTATCATCTTGTTCATCGATCATCTTCATTATCCATATGATTCCATAAATCCACTATCAACATATTCACTTCTATGGCACCATTCCCATGATTACCATTCGTATTCTTGATGTCATGTATGTCATTTGTCATTGCCAGATGTTCAAGTAAAATGCTGCCCTCTGGTCTATGCGTTTGAATAAGTGTTATTATTTAATCATGGATTCTCTTAATCCGTGTTGCACATTGTTATGTTGATTGAGTGTGTTGAGTGACAGAGTCTTTGACACTATTACACTAAATTAAGTACGCCATAGACCACTCAAGGAGGACCTGAGTTGCATTGCACAGAATGAAGAGTTATCCCTCCAAGTACAGCTGCACAAGCGATGGGTATCGTTTTCTGGTTCATAGCCTGTTTTTTTTTCCCTCTCCAGCTTGCACCAATCAAGTTTATATTTCTCTGGTACTCATTCTCAGAGGTTGGGTAGACCCCGGGGTCTTTTTCAGCGTGTACTTAAAAAGAAAATCCCACTGGTGAGGCCTGAACCCTATGCTACCGGATTTACTACCGAGCGTCTAACCACTCAGCCAACCAGAGAACGCGAAAGAGAAAGAGTTAAGTAATTTTGTTTTCTTTAAAAATGCCAACATTTACTCCAGGAAGGAAAACAAAACCCAGAAACATGGTTTTCAGAAAAAAAAATTACATAAATTATCTAGCGGATTCTTTCAATAATTTGGCCTGGAATTTTGTTTTAAATATTCTGGGACAAGATAAACCTGCACCAGGTACAGAAATAAACGTCCAGAACGAGAGTCTCTGACGGATTCCTAAAACAGTTCTTTCTTGTTATCTGAATGAGCCAGGCTTTGGACACTTAACAAAACAACCGAGAAACACACAAATGCCTTTGAATGTAAACGTTACAGAAGAGTTCTTCAAATATCATGGACACAAACAAAAACAAAAAAACAACAAATATATCCATACTACAAGAACTTAATATTTAAGAAGGCTGGCTAGTAAAGAAGATTAAAGAGAGAAAACTTAAATATTTTGGACACATTAAACGTCATGATAATCTAGAGAAGACAGTCTTGGAAGGGTACATGATGGGAAAAAGAAAGAGAGGAAGACCAAGGCGAAGATGGCTGAAATACATCGTTGATGATCTTCAAATGGATGCATCAGCAGCAGGGCAACTTGCTTACAACCGAGAGGCCTACAGGAGAGCTGTTAGGGATGTAAAGTTCCGCAAAGGACATACAAATGACCGAGTGATTGACTGGGCCAGGTTTTGTTGTCAGGAAAGTGGTAGATATCAGATAAGCCTGGGTTTTGTTTGTGTAAAACAGCGGTTGTAATCTCCCTTGAGCCCGACTCTTAAACCTGCAGTAGCCCGTGACCAGCGACCAATGAAAACAATAATGTTCGTAAGTGCTGAAATTAGGCAAAAAATATTTCAAGAATAATCAGCCAGTGACTACTATTTTTAATATTTATCTATGAGAACATAGGAAGAATAGTTACCAAACATTTCGGAATTTTTTAGGAAAAAAAAAGAAAAAGAATATTTTGTATTTTTTAAAATTTCATTTACTCGTGACATCTTCTTTCAACCCTACCTCAGACACGATATCCCCCCCCGGGCTACCACGCCACCCCCACCCCCCCAGACTATAATTTGGATCACGATCTGATGTAGAGGCCCGCACGTCTAAAAAGTTTATAGCTGCTCTTGTTTTGTCTTGTCTTATCTCCTTCCTCATATAACTTCAAGTATTGAGGGGACAAATAGACATCTTGAGAACGGCTCTGAGATTTGCTTCATATAATGGGGTATTTAGGGTTTCTGTGATTTTTTTTTCCTCACTCCATCTCCTGCGTGGGCGACCTCTTCCTATGTTTCCTATATTTCTTAGCATGTTTTCGGTGGTATACTGTCTGGTGGTAGCCGTGTTGCGTGGCCACAACCATTTGAATTCTTGTTTCTGGATGCAGTGTAGTGCTGGTGGTGGTACTCAGTTCCTTGCCCTGATGGTGTCGTTTCTGATGTTGTACCTCGTTAGCGTGTCCTGATTGTGTTATTTTGTGACTTGTCACACCTGCTTCAAACAAGGAAAGGACGTTCTCTCTCTCTCTCTCTCTCTCTCTCTTTCTCTCTTTACTACACTCTGCACCTCTTCCTCAAACATTCGGCCCCCCAATCTTGTTGCTCGCAGATGCCACAAACACCATCGCAAGAGTGACTCACCGCCATCAATCCTAATACTCTAGCCATTGCTTGGCTGAACATGCCTGTTCCCCCCCCCCCTCTCTCTCTCTTTTCTCCCCCCCCCCCTCTTTGTCCGCTTTCTTCTCTTTCTATAGACGTGTCTGAATCCAGCCAGCGCATGCAATGAGTGCTCTAGGATTCGGTGGAGGTGGCTGTAGTGACGGCATAGCGGGATTTGGGACTCACTCACTCACTCACTCACTCACTCACTCATTCATTAATTATGTCATCAAGCGAAACGTGGGGGAGGGAGCTTCTATCCTCAGTTTGCGAATCTAGTGTAAGCCCTGGAGTTTTAATGGTCTTCTGTGACTTCTGAATACAGGTGGTGGAAACTAGTGCAGAAGATATACGTGGCAGCCAAACAAAGGAAACTGTTTCCTCATATTGCCCTGTCAAGCCTTTTTAAGTTTCATATTTATCATCAATAAATCCATCATCATCATCATCATCATCATCATCATCATCATCATCATCATCATCATCATTCCTTTTCTATTCTATTTTTTTACATTTTTTTCCCTGCATATCTAAAGTTGCTTTATTTCTAGTTTCACTACTTTCAACGAGTTATAAAACTTGACACATAGCACTTTCCGTTTTTGTATCTAGTTAACATCATTAACCCTTAAATTAGGAAATATATCTATTTTACCTATACCTAGTTAACATCACTAACCTTTAACCCACCAAATATATATGATCTATCTAACTAGTTAACACCATTAACCCTTAACCTATCAAATATGTATTATCTATCTACCTATTTAACATCATTAACCTTTAACCTATCAAATATATATGATATATCTACCTAGTTAACATCGTTAGCCCTTAACCTATCAAATACACATTATCTATATATGATATAGTTCTGCCTATTTAACGTCACTAACCTTTAACGTAAAAAATATATAACATAGTTCTGCCTATCTAAGTTACTAACCCTTGGCGGAACAAAATTATATAACATAGTTCTGCCTATTTAACGTCACTAACCCTTGACATAACAAAATTATATGATGTAGTTCTGTCTAGCTATCATCATTAACCCTTGACGTAGCAACTACACATGGACTAGCGCTGCCCGTCTACCAACGTTCTCTGAATTTGACATGCTGTGAGCTTAATGTCGTTTTCAGAGCGTTACTGATATCATTTTCCAGATTATCTAGAAGATGGCAGGGGAGCGTCGTAATTGGAGCTTTACCTTTTCTTGTGGATCAGTGGTCAATACTTGACCCCGGTTCTAATCTAGACTTAGTTTCTACCCGTTCGGTTGTGTCGGATGTTTCTTTCAAGTATCGGTCAAGTTTAATCTATTTATCCTTGTTTTCGTCTTTATGTGTGCTGTTGAAGTTTGTCTTCGTCAGTTTTTTGAAGGATAGGGGAAGTTTCTTCGATTCAAATTGTTTTAGAAGTATAGGGCCAGTTTCCTTAGGAATTATACTTCCAGGCAATCAAGTTTCATTATTTTTTTTGTACTTTAAATCATCATCATCATCATCATCATCATCATCATCTTATTTTTCTTCAAACTTGTCTTTTATGACTCTCACATCTAATTCTGTCGTGTTCTCTTTCACGTACCACGTGCTTTCCGGTCCCAGGACTTTAAGAACAATATCCTCCATCCTCGCCGTCCACTGTACCATTCATCTGCGGCTGAAACTCACTTCATTAACTCTCTTCCCCTTCTCTGTGTCTAAATACTTATTCGGATCTCTTGGTCCTCCTTAAATATTCCAAATCTTTGAATAGTACAAGAGTTTCTTCTTTGAAAGGGGACCCTTCCATCAGCCATGCAATCTCTTCAGCTTTCCCTACTCTACGCGACTTCCTATCTCCCACCCCCTGTCTTCTCTAGTGCAGTCTTGTCCAATGCCACTTGTGTCCAAAGCCACTTCTGCAGATTATCAGAACGGCCAAGACTTCAAACTCAATTAGCTGGCAGCCGGGAATGCCGGACGTGACATGTTCCTGAAGATTCTGTGTCTTTTGTAACGTTGTTACAATCTTGGACGCCAATATGGATGGCGGAATTTGGCAGCATTTAAAAGATGAATGCGTCTCTCGTGTTCTTGTGCGTGTGTAGAAGCCGCAGCGGCTGTTGTGTGTTCATGAAGCTGTTGCCGTTGTGTGCCTACGAGGAATACAACGGGACGATTATTGTTGCTGTTGTTGCTGGTATTCTTGTTGTTCTGTTGGACTTTTGTAACCTGTAACACACAGTTTCTTTTGTTTCAGGCATACAAAAGCATATAAAAGCGTAAATATAAACTCGCTCTGGTAACTTGGGGGACTTTTATGTTCCGTGGGCAGAAGTAGATGATCATGTCTTTCCTATAGACGCTGGTACACGGTACAACACTGCTGCTATTACTGGCTTTCAGTTATGGCATTCTTACAATATCTTATCGTACAGGCAACAAAGTGAACTACGACTATCAGGCATTTGCTGTTACTACTTTTCCTAGCGAACCCAAAGAGAAGCTCGTGAATAAGTGCCACAGTAACGTAGAAATACTTCCACCAATTTATATTTAGCTGACCCTACTGAGGTACCAGAAAGTAGTTCCTGGTAATACATTCTTAACAGGACCTTTTGAGGACAGGAAGGATGGAGGACTTAGTCACATATGAGGATTTTTTCTTTGAAGGCAAAGTCTTATTAAATACCAGATACTTCTTATGATGATGATTTCCTGTAACGAAGGCTAAAGAAACCGTGGACAAGAAACTTTGGCCAAAAAACTTTAAAGGAGGCCATGATTACCAAACTTAGACAAGAAATATACAGGAACCTGTGCATAAAAAAAACTTTCACAAGAAAGGCTGAAGAGACTATGGGCATAAAACTTTGACAATAAAGATTTAAGAGATCATAAACAACCAAAAAAACTTTGACGAGAAATATTTAGGAAGCCGTACATAAGAAAATTTGACAAGAAAGAAACCATGCCCGAGAAGCTTTGACAAGAAAGGTTAAAAAGACCATGGATATAAAACTTTGACAAGTCTGATTAAGAAGACCTTAGACACAAAACTTTGACAAGAAAGTTCAAAGAGGACATGGACACAAAACTTTGACAAAAAAAATTTAAAGAGACAACGGACATAAACCTTTGACAACACACACACAAGAAAAACTTTGACAAGAAAGATTAAGGAAACCATGCACAAGAAACTTTGACAAGAATGATGAAAGAAGGCAACAAAGAAATTTGAACAGGAATGCGGTAGATAAATAAACACAACTAAGACATTTTAAAAAAAGTTTTAAAAGACCTCTGGAAAGAAATGATAACAAAAATTGACAGACCTAAAATTCGACCAGAGATCTTCAGCTTTCATGGATAATATTCTGTAAAAACCTTACAGAGAAATAGAATACAAAACGATAAACAAAAAAAATCTGGTCCTGCGCATATCATTATAGCCCTAAATGTGTTCATGGGGGTCAGTCTAAGTACTTTGTCGGAGACGCATGGGGAAAACATGGATACACGGGAGACAATCCAGTATTTTTCATAGACGCATGGGAGACAATCAAGTACATTGTTACATAACACAAGGGAGGCAATCAAACCCGTTGTCACATATTCAAGGGAGGTAATCCAAATAGCCTGCAAATAGCCCAACAGTGTTGGTATGAAGTATGAAGTAACCGGTCAATGTGTAGTAGGAAGTAATACAAGTACTCTGTCACTTATGTGTGGGAGACAGTCTTTGTACATTATCACAAGGCGTAATAGAGACAAACGTATCGCTAAGTCGGAATTTTCTGTCAATGGACAGCTATCTCATTTGGCAGTCGGCGGCCCATAGCAGATATACGAAGATGCTGTCCCATTTGGCAGTCAGAGGGTCATAGCAGACATGTGAAGATGCTGTCCTATTTGGCAGTCAGGGGGTTATAGCAGACATACGAAGATGGTGTCCTATTTGGCAGTCAGCGGCCCACAGCAGAAATGCCAAGATGCTGTCCTATTTGGCAGTCAGCGGCCCACAGCAGACATGCGAAGATGCTTCCTATTTGGCAGTCAGCGGCCCACAGCAGACATGCGAAAATGCTGTCCTATTTGGCAGTCAGCGGCCCACAGCAGAAATGCGAAGATGCTGTTCTATTTGGCAGCCCGCGGCCCACAGCAGACATGCGAAGATGCTGTCCTATTTGGCAGTCAGCGGCCACAGCAGACATGCGAAGATGCTGTCTCATTTGGCAGTCAGCGGCCCACAGCAGACATGCTAGCGTCATGGTTGGCCAACCATAGTCCCAGATCTCCGTTGGGAGGGGCAGTAGAACTACCTTGACTAACCGTTACAGGGATCGCCATTGTCCACTACCCGGTGGTGGAGCTTGGCAGAGAAACATTACACCTTATCATGCTTCCTTTTTCGCCCATTTGGTTACCGGGGCCCAGATCTAGGGAGAAAAGAATAGGACCACTGCAACCTTCCACGTATGTCGTAAGAGGCGGCTAAAGAGGTTGGGGGGAGGGGTAGGCCAACGAACGTCTCCCTGAAAAACAACAACAAAACTGGAGCGTGACAGAAGCACGGAGAGGAAAAAGACGAAACTTTGTCTTGGAAAAGAAAGGCCCCCTCCCCCCTCCTGGGAAGAACTGTGTTAAGAGCACACTTATCTTAACATAATGTTTGCTTTAAAACTCTGACCTACTTCTGTAACCCAGAAACCTGTAGCAATTGACACTGACTGTAAGTGTTACTTTTGTAAAATGTAATGTCAGGTTGGTGGACGGATGAGGACATGGAGATCTCCGGCAGGGACGAGGAAAATCTGGTGTGAAACCAGTGAATCCAGGACGTGACAAGCCTGTGGCTCTTTACAACAATGGCTATCAGAATGATGTAAACAAAACAGAGCCAACAGACTATAGATAGCAGGGAATGGATATCGTTGAGGCACTCATCGGATTCCTCATCCCAAAGTCGGAGTGTCTCTGTGGAACTGTCTCAAAGCCGTCTGGCCAGCCAGCGTTGCATGCTGGATCTGACGTGGAGAAGGGAGTTAAGTACAGCCACCAGAGGCTGGAAAACAAAGTTTTGGCCAGGTCAGTCTACACCACTGTCTTCATGGCAGTCCGAGCAAGACCACAGTCTGCCCTAGCAAGGAAAGGTGCTGAAGTCGGAGGTACCCAGCCAAAAGGCGCATCTAAAAAATCAGGGCACCACGTATCATCGCCAGTGTGCGAACAAAGAAGAATGAAAAGGAAGGTACTCTGATAAAACAAAACTTATGCTTTTCAATAAAAAAAAAGTGAAGACTGTCCTGATATATTGTTCGGAGACATGGATTATGACCAAGACAATACAACAAAGGACACAAACATTCACGAACTACTGCTTGAGGAGGATTTTAAACATTAAATGACAGGACAATATCGGGAACGAGGAGATTTGGGAAAGGCAGGACAAGACCCTGTGAACCTACAAATCATGTCAAGGAAGTGGAGGTGGATTGGCCACATTCTGAGGAAGCCCGACACCAGCATAGTAAGCAGGTACTGACGTGGAATCCTCAAGGTAATAGAAAACGAAGAAGACCTAGACTTACTTGGAGAAGAGAAATTATGACAGTGCTCAGAGACAAGGGATGCACATAGAAGGAAGCAGAGAATAATTCCAAGGACAGGGACAACTGGAGAGCCTTTATCCGAGGCCTATGCTCTCAAGAGAGTGAAAGGCTATGATGATGGTGATGATGATGATGATGATGATGATGATGATGATGATGCTTTCTTACTTCATTCCGACCCTGAAAAAAAACAAAGATGCCACTGAAACCCACTCTCCATCCGCGATGATGCTGATGTTCCAGTTCTTCACCAAATCGACGACAAAGAACATCAGGATCACAATGTCATAGATATAGAACAAGAACAAGGTACTTCTACCAATATCAGGCTCACAACGTCATACATACAGAACAAGAACAATATACTTCCACCAATATCAGGCTCACATCTTCATAGATACAGAACAAGAACAAGATACTTCTACCAATATCAGGCTCACAACGTCATACATACAGAACAAGAACAAGATACTTCTACCAATATCAGGCTCACATCTTCATAGATACAGAACAAGAACAAGATACTTCTACCAATATCAGGCTCACAACGTCATACATACAGAACAAGAACAAGATACTTCTACTAATCACGTAAATACGAGCAATGCCGAGGTCAACAAACACACTCAACAGAAAGGTGTAGTCCAGATAACATCTCGCAGAATTCTGCCCGGAATCTCAAATCTGAGCTGTATTCAATTCAGTACTCAGTACTCTTCGCTACGCTGGGACTAGTACTCGTCATGAGATTTCCACTCACGTGACTGGAAAGTGGGAAGAGCTGGAATATTCATTTTTGTCCCTTTCTTTCTTTTTCCTGCCTGCTTTTTTTTTTGTAGGGAATGCAGTCTGTTTCTGACACTTCCATCTTGAGGCGGGCGTTGCTGATGCAGTGATCAAAGCCTTGACACAAGTGATTTTCTAATAAAGTTTTTAAAAAAAGGAGGGGGGGGAATGGTGTTGGTCGGAGAGGGGAGGTCCAATTTGAGCTTCCGTTCAATTTGGCCTCATTGGCCTGGGTTTTGGACGAGATGGGATTAAATTAACGCCATCTTGACGAAACAAAGACTTGCTTAATTTTCGTGGTTTTGGCTTCGACTAATCCAATCTGGCCATTACTTGACGTTCACTGCAACAAGCGGTTACCCCACCACCCCCCCGACCCCCTTCTCTGGTGGTGATGGAGGAGATGCAGGACTTCAGGGCAGCAAATTATACCAGGACGATAGAGGGCTAACAACTTCAGAGGAATGAGGGAATTTTGAGGGGTTTTTTTTTTTTTTGGTGTGTCCATCTTAATGTTCTTTCTTATTAATTTCTTCGTGAAATTATTTCTTTTCTCTCCTCTTTTTTACTGGACAGGGAAAAATTCATCCATGGCTTTGTGGAGGGGAATGGATTATGGCTATAGAGTGGATAGTAAGAAAAAGTGGAAAAAGATGCACTGATTGTCTCTAATATCTGTGTATTCATCAGAGAAGCAAAAAGAAAGACAGATAGATAGATAGATAGATAGATAGATAGATAGATAGATAGATAGATAGATAGATAGATAGATAGATAGATAGATAGATAGATAGATAGATAGAATGAATGAATGAATTAATTAATGAATAATCTTTATTTTTCAAGGGTAAAGAATTGGGCACGCAGGCCCGTCTTACATTCTGCCCTTCATCACTCCATCATTCATTCTTCCCACACACTTGATTTAGTACAAATATACAAATTAAATTAGGAAAAAAACAGATCAAAAGAGTGTAAGATTTAACTACTACATTCAAAATAAAAGAGATAGATAGATAGATAGATAGATAGATAGATAGATAGATAGATAGATAGATAGATAGATAGATAGATAGATAGATAGATAGATAGATAGATAGATATCCACAATCACAGTTTCTTTACAATAATTCTCTCTCTCTCTCTCTCTCTCTATCTCTCTCTCTCGCTGATACCGACACACTCTCCATCACAACATTCACTCAAGAAAATGTGATGCTCCTACATCTTTCATCACAAGAGTTACTCCTGTTATCTTACTAATTCTTTGATGGATTGAAAATCCTTTCATAAACGAAAAAAAAAGGGAAGAAAAATCAAAACACGAAGAAAAACCCTCAACAGAACCCGGAAATTGACTTTTTATGTTGGGGAACCACTAGGAAATTACAGAAGAGGGTGTTTGTTTCCTTTTGTTACAGTCGACCTGAAATGTGAATACTGTTACAAGTTAATGGTCGACAGCCGCGTTGAGGCTGTAACCATCTTCGCTTTGTTTATCGACTTTAAGCGCGATTTTAGTTAAAGGATGAGCATTTTGTTAATTAAAACGGCACACTTGTACCTGTACTTTTAGTTATACGAACTCCTTGTAACTGCGAGCTGGTGTTCATTGCAGTCGATGCTGTAGAGATGTTGAGGCACAGCATCGTATCGGCGTGGGGGCTGGTTATGGCGGCTACTTTTTTCAGTCCCGGAGTACAGATAAAAAGCAGGTGGCGTGCAATGCTTATTTAGCAGACTCCACCACCATGGGGACTACGGCGATCCCTGCCCCCGTTAGCCAGGCCAGGCCTGTTACTGGGGGTACCACAGAGAGGTGGGACAGGGTCTTGGTCAGCTATGGTTCGCTAACCCTAACGCTAGCATACAAGCTATGGGTAGCTGATTGCTTAAAGGGACAGGGTCTTCGAGAGACGTACTTGTATCAATAAACTGCGAAATCGCCTTAAAACGGCACAAGGGGCATGTTATATGATTGGGGGAGGGGTGGGGAAGAGAAAGAGGATAACAATAATGTAAATTAATGGACAAACATAAGAAGAAAGAAATGGGGGGGGGGGGTGGGGGGGGGGGGGAGGGGTGATTGTATTCAGCTACTTCGGATGCAGAAAGAAGGGTAGGGGATGTTGGAGGGTCCACTGCCGTCAGTTTCCTTTGGAGGACGGCACATGATGATGATCTCACCAACGTCTCAAGCGAAGTCTCCACATTGCTGCTTTTGTGTTTCTGAAACGACAAAAGGAAGTTTTAATTGTTTTACGCAAGGCCATTCGACGTCTTATGCGGGACAGACTAGGTGAGTTTCGAATTCTTAAGCGGTATAGACTAGGTGAATTTCGACGTCTTAAGCGGTATAGACTAGGTGAATTTCGACGTCTTAAGCGGGATAGATTAGGTGAATTTCTTCGACTTCTTAGGCGGGATATACTAGGTGAATTTCCTATACTTCTTAAGCGGTATAGACTAGGTGAATTTCCTATACTTCTTAAGCGGTATAGACTAGGTGAATTTCCTATACTTCTTAAGCGGTATAGACTAGGTGAATTTCGACGTCTTAAGCGGGATAGATTAGGTGAATTTCTTCGACTTCTTAGGCGGGATAGACTAGGTGAATTTCGAATTCTTAAGCGGGATAGATTAGGTGAATTTCCTATACTTCTTAAGCGGGATAGATTAGGTGAATTTCCTATACTTCTTAAGCGGGATAGACTAGGTGAATTTCATCGACTTCTTAAGCGGGATAGACTAGGTGAATTTCATCGACTTCTTAAGCGGGATAGACTATATGAATTTCGACTTCTCAAGCGGAACAGACTAAATGAATTTCCTCTGCTGCTTTAGGGGAACAGACTAGGTGAATTTTCTCTTAACCCTTTCACCCCAGTACATCAGCGGCAGGACTGGGTATCCTGCACACTTAAGATAATCAATGCTCAGAGAGATATTTCGGCGAAGTGAAAATAGAACGAAAAGTAGCATATTTCTAACTCAGTCTGTATTTGTAAACTACAGAGTAATTTCCCCTCCAGTTTCTTTCTAGCAAAATTGATCAGCAAAATTTCTTGTAGTAGAGCATGGAAATTAACTCGGGGTTGAAAGAGTTTTAAGTTCGATAGACTACATGAATTTCCTGGACTTCATAAAGGGCTCTCCTACTATCCCTCTCTCTCTCTCTCTCTCACTCTCTCTCTCTATGTCTCACTCTCTCTCTCACACACACATACTCCCTCTCTCACACAATCTCTTTTACTCTCACTAACTCTCTCTCATTCTCTGTCTCTCATTCTCTCTCTCACTCACTCTCTCTCTCACTCACTCTCTCTCTCACTCACTCTCTCTCTCTCTCTCACTCTCTACATATTATGATTATAACTTCGTGTTATGATTATAACTACATGTTATGATTATAAATTCGTCTTATGATTTTAACTACAACTACATATTATGAGTATAACTCCGTCTATATTGTGAGTGTAATTCCATGTTATGATTATAACTCCATGTCTTGGTCGTAACTTCGTGTTATGTTTATAATTCTATGTTATGATTATAATTCCATGTTGTGATTACAACTTTACTTTATGACTATAACTTCACGTTATAATTCCATGGCATGATTATAGTTTTATGCTATGATTATAGCTCCATCCATTATATTGTTATACTTGACTGTTCCTTGCGCATTGCTTGTGCTGGATATTTTTGACTGCGTAGAAATGTATCAAAGGTCCCCAGAAGTCAGTTCCTGGATTGAAAAACATTATGGTCTGCTTCTGATAGTCCAGGGGCTTATCAGCTGGACCAACTGCCAACAACCAAGAGAACTCATGGTGACGAACAGCTCCTATGAGACTGATGAGCTCAACCAAATTCACTGCCAACAGCCAAGAGAACTCATGGTGACGAACAGCTCCTATGAGACTGATGAGCTCAACCAAATTCACTGCCAACAGCCAAGAGAACTCATGGTGACGAACAGTTCCTATGAGACTGATGAACTTAACCAAATTCACTGCCAACAACCAAGAGAATTCATGGTGACGAACAGCTCCTATGAGACTGATGAGCTCAACGAAATTCACTGCCAACAACCAAGCAATCATCTCATAGCGGCAATCGGCTCCTGCAGAGAGATATGTTTATCCATCAAGAGAGGCAGCTAAGCTCTAAAATAATTTCCTATAAAGATTTTAACTCTTCGCTTCACACTTTCTTTAGAGCTTTCAGTTAGGAAAAAAAAAACACAAAGAAAGAAGAAATCCACTTTGACTGACAGAAATGAGAAGATACGGCGGCTGGCTCAAAGTGGCACATAAGAATGATGATGTAGCCACAAAAATTGGGGCCAGATCGCAGGTTTATAAGCTGAGACAAGCACGTAACGTATTAGCGAGCTGTACGTGAGCATCCATTGAAAAAAGGCAATCTCGCCAGGAATTACCTGTAATAACTCTCGAACAGTGATGGACGGGCAAGTTTTCTATTTCAGATTTGAGATCCAGTGTTCTCCCAGGAAGTATGGCCTTGACTTTGTGCACTGGTTGCTCTCCTTCAGGGGAAACAACTTGTTGAAATCACTGCAAGGTTTGGGAAGGTTCTCTAGGGGTCTGCTTAGGAGCATCAGCAGGGAAAAAAAAAGCCAATAAGAAGCTGTATATACCATTAAAACACATCTGCATAATTTGTCAGTTTCTGAAATTGTTTTTTCCTGCAGGAAACTCTCTACTGTAGTGAGCTGAACAACAACAACACAACTCCTTCAGATCATCAGAGAAAGTACCCCCCCCCCCCCCAACCCCACACCCCGACAGATGTTTCGACCCTATCATACGCCTGGCACTCAAAAGTGGGAGGCACTGGGTCACGAATCCCATACGTCATGTGAGTTGTTTTATTATATTCTTATTCTTTTTATTTTGTCCCGTCCCAGAATTGAACCCAAATCTTTCCATTTAGCGCTGCACTTCAAAGAACATCTTAGCCAGTCAGCCAAGGGGTGGGGTATTTAGATGCAAAAAAATGAAATTATTCAAATTGTCGATGCTTGTTTCGTGTGCCAGGCAGCCAGTGTGAGGTTTTTCTGCTGTTTCTGAAAGGATTTTCAGTGTCAAAAAGGGATTTTATAATTGTTGCGATACTTGATCTGGCATTCCTGACACTAAAAGCTGACGGAGACTGTCTTGTAATGACACTAAAAGCTGACGGAGACTGTCTTGTAATGACACTAAAAGCTGACGTAGACTGTCTTGTAGCACCTTCTCTTGCAGTCTCCGAGGAACTCGGGGAGAGTTTAGACGGGTGTTCCAATAGTTGGGCTAGTTTTAGTCCCAACAGAGCTTGTCGTTCCACGTCTCGTAAGTCTGCTTATAAGTCTGCAGATAGAGAGTTTAGACGAGTGTTCCAATAGTCTGGCTAGTTTTAGTCCCAACAGAGCTTGTCCTTCCACGTCTCGTAAGTCTGCTTATAAGTCTGCAGATAGAGAGTTTAGACGGGTGTTCCAACAGTTTGGCTAGTTTTAGTCCCAACAGAGCTTGTCCTTCCACGTCTCGTAAGTCTTGTGGTGGTGTCCCGACCCTTAAGAAAAGGAATCCCATGAAAAGTTTTCTGGAAGCACAGCTAGTGTTGATATCAAGCACAACTTTCCACTAATCATGACTAAGTTATCGACTGTTACATCTCATAACTTTCCATTGATCATGACTAAGTTATCGACTGTTACATCTCATAACTTTCCACTGATCATGAGAACGTTATCGACTGTTACATCTCATAGCTTTCCACTGATCATGACTAAGTTATCGACTGTTACATCTCATAGCTTTCCACTAATCATGACTAATTATCGACTGTTACATCTCATAACTTTCCACTGATCATGACTAAGTTATCGACTGTTACATCTCATAACTTTCCACTGATCATGACTAAGTTATCGACTGTTACATCTCATAATTTTCCACTGACTATGGCTAATCTTCACGAAAAATTCATTACTTCTTTAGGAAAACAAACGTCTATGACATTCTTCACCACGCGCCCCCCCCCCCCCACCCCCAGTATATTTTACATTCATTCATTAGCGCCCATCTGTAAATGATCTTACAGTAGCGCCTGTCTGTAAATGATCTTACAGTAGCGCCTGTCTGTAAATGATCTTACAGTAGCGCTTGTCTGTATATGATCTTACAGTAGCGCTCCTCTGTAAATGATTTTACACAAGACGTCATTTCTCTGGCTTTTACCATCATTTTCTTCTGACCATCGTCATCACTTGCTAGAAGAGCAGCATCCGTTTGTCTTGTATGATTTGGAAGAAGAACAAGAACACCGAACGCGCCTACCAGCAAACAGCTGGACAGAGAAACAAAAGTCTGACTTTTCAGTTCTCAAAGGTTAAAAGAAAAAATGTAAAATACACTATTAATTTGTACTTTCCTGAGCTTTTCACAAGCGTTATTTATTCGTCATCACGGGGAAAAAAATTACTGAATTTAAAATTACTGTCATCGAAAAGAGAATTATTTTCAAAAATAAAATAAAAGGCACTATATTTTTTTTTTTTTAAGAATGGGGCACTTATAGCAAAATTAATGAGTTCTGATGATCTTTGGCCACGTGTAGCCATCCTGGCATCAGGCGGTGGCACGCAATTGATTACATGCGCAAAGGCGAGAGCCTGTCAACGTTGAGGAGTCTGTAGCGCTGCCCGTGCGCAACTTGGCCAGGTTTTAAAGCAGATTATTGCCCAGATAATTAACCAAGAGTCATTTTGGCCGACAGGTTAATGTTGTATAATGATAGGCGTTTTTCCTCCCCTTCTGTTATTTTGTAATGTAAATCGTTTTGGTTTGATGTTGCAATTATAATTTCTTTAACTTTTCAGGAAATTAGATTTTTGCCAGTTGTTTGCGTGGGGTATAAATTATTCATTCAGGTGGCCCCTCCCCCCTCTCTTTTTTTTTAGGCGTGCTAAAAATAGATTGTTGAAGATTGCAATAGAAAGTGACAAGATGATGGGAAAAGCATGTATAACGTGGACGCAACAAATGGTAGGTGAGGTAACGATGACGATAAAGTTGATGATGGAGAAATTGATGTCAAGTAGAAGGAAAGAAACAGCTGAGAAACGCATAAATGCCTTTGAATGTAAATGCTGCAGAAGAGTTCTTCAAATATCATGGACACAAAAAAAGAACAAATATATCCATGCTACAAGAACTTAATATTGAAGAAGGCTGGCTAGTAAAGAGGATTAAAGAGAGAAAACTTAAATATTTTGGACATATTAAATGATAATCTAGAGAAGACCGTCTTGGAAGGGTACATAATGGGAAAAAGAAAGAGAGGAAGACCAAGGCGAAGATGGCTGCAAGATATCGTTAATGATCTGCAAATGGATGCATCAGCAGTAGGCCATCTTGCTCACAACCGAGAGGCCGAAGGAAAGCTGTTAGGGAGGCAAAGTTCCACAAGGTACATGCAAATGAATGAATGAATGAATGAGAAGGGAAGAAAGGGGGGGGGGGAGAGAGAGAAGACAGAGAAAAGTTGGAGAGTAGAAAATTCGATTGTCATTCCCACAAATAGTCAATCCTCTTTCTTTCAATCATTGTCGACAATAGTGCTATGTCTGTCTCTCTTAACAAGATTTTCATATCGATTATCAGGTCTGTGTGTACGATACCTGGTTCTGAGCATTGATATGTGTGAAAAGACTGCTGCGTCATGTCTCTAGCAGTCTAAGATCCTCAGACAGGTTTCTAGGGCAGCTGCCGTCATGCTTTGTTACACACGGTTTGTCAATCCTAATAGATACAGACAACTGTCGAGGGAGATAATCTACGCTACAACCTGCTCACCCAAACTAAACAGGTCCAGGGAGTTCTCTGCTCCTCACCCGGCGGTAGCTATAACAAGAATTTTGGCTTTAGAAGAGATAGAAAGTGCAGACATTACAAGCAGACACATATTTACACCAACAGACAAACCTATGGTTCGACGGACTTTCCATGAGACCGATCGACTGGTAATATTGGCAGAGTATCTGACAAAAATACAAAAAGGATTTAACAGGCGATGGATGGATGGATGGATGGATGGATAGGTGGATGGATAGATGGATGG